>CAUYLG010069076.1:0-16349 GCA_963573385.1 Cacajao melanocephalus | reverse complement strand
TCAGATTGGGTCTGAGTGAACGTCCGGCTTGTTGGTGAAGTTTTTTCTGTTTCTTAGTTTTCCTTTGGCAGACACCCCTTCCCCACAGAGCTAGACCTTCCCGGGTTCAGCTGTGCTTACTGTGAAACTCACAGTCCTCAGCGCTTCCAATTGCTGTTCTACCTGTGGGGATGGGACCAGCCGAGCCCGACTCAAAGGGCACCCCATCCCGTATACTCCGCACTGAGAAGCGCCGTGCCAGGGTGCCGGCAAAACAGCCACGCCGGCCAAAAAAGTCGTGCTGGCGACCCGTGTGGCTCCTCCACTGGGAATCTCCTGCTCTGTGGGCAACAAAAATTCGTCTGACAGTGCAGCGTCCACTCACTCTCTGCACTTTCACTGGGAGCTACAATCCTGAGCTGCTGCTAGTCGGCCATCTTGGATCTCTCCGCCACATTTTTTTAACCAGTCTATCATTGATGTGCATTTGGGTTGGTTCCAAGTCTTTGCTATTGTGAACAGTGCTACAATAAACATACGTGTGCATGTGTCTTTATAATAGAATGACTAAATTTGAATTTTTTACCCCTCTATGGAAATCCAATTTATATTCATGAAATCAAATACAACGTGTAGGCTACCAATACCAAAGCTAAAACTCCAGGCCTGAATCCCTTCTGACAACCACATCTTTATCTCCAACTACCTAGCAGAGGCACCAGATATACCAATCTACTATTAAAATAAAACTAACTTTATTTCCATTAAACAAGCATATTTTTCCTCCATACTCTCTGTATATCATGACTATCCAACTACTACTCATCTTACAAATATAAAGACATCATCCTAAATGTCTCCTTCTCTCTGAACTCCCAATAGTAGCAGTTATTTATTGGATTTTGATATGGGCCATATTATTTTTATACTTTGATTCATTTCATTAAAAAGTGTCCCATAAAACAGTGGCTATAATTCTCATTTCATAAGGGATAAAGCTGATGCTCAGAGATACTCAGTAACTTGACCCAAGTCAGACAGTACAGGGCAGTATGGGATTGAAATGAAATTCTATCTGAACTAAAACTCCTTGTATTTTCAACTACACTGTGTGACTGTTCACTCAGTACTGATAGTAACTATAATAGCTAATGTGATTATGTTTGAGACACCAGATGCTAAGAACATTTCACAAATTAGTTAATTTAATGCACACAAAACTCTAGGATTTAGGTACTACAATCCCATTATACAAAGAAAGAAACTGAGATTCGGATAATTTAAAATTTGCCTTGTATAAATGACCCAACTGGTAAGCTATAAAGTTGTAGTTCCAGGACTCAAAATGAAACTCTCTAAGCTTCTGTAATCTTCCTCCTCAAAAAGCACTTTAATCTGCCTCTCTGTCTTCATCACCACTGCTACACCCTGGTTCAAACTCTCATCATTTCCTTCTGCCTGTTATCGCCTCCTGTATTCCCATTGAACCTACTGCACTTCATACATGGCTCCATCATTAGCACATATGGCATGATTTCCTAACTCTTAACTTCTCAGGGACTTCATGAGGGTGGGTATTTCATCTTATTCATCTCTTTCCAACCAAACATTGATACATTTTAGATAAATGGATAGACAGGTGCATATCCTCCACAACCATCAGTATGGCTTATTTGTGAACAAACCTCTAAGGTTTCATCCCCAGCCACCATGTGCAGAGAGATAAACAGATTGAAAAAAAGGAAAAGCAAATCAGTACATTGACACACCACAGGCAGTTTAGTAATTCTATTCCTTATTTGACTTTCTCTACTAGGTCATTAGCAAAACAATTTACAATGAAAACAAAAACAAAGACAGTTAAGTCCAATTTTTAAACTATTTTCTTTGTAGAGATGGGTCTCACTTTGTTGCCAGGTTGGCCTTGAAATCCTGGCCCCAAGCAATCCCTTTTGCCTTGGCTACTCAAAGCTTTGGGATTACAGGTATACGCACTGCACCCAGCCAAATCAAATGGAATACAGGCTTATTTTGCATTCATTGGTGTTGATTTTAAAACCAATAAGGATTTTCAAGTGATTAAGAACATGGAAAGAATATATTTCTTTACTGTATGATCATACTTAAACCAACATCTTAGCACTAAATATAATGAAATTATCCCCATCTTTAAAACTTCAGCCATAATATATCACATAGTGTAAATAGGATCATGTTAACATGGTTTTAATAGTGTTTTTTTGGGGGGGTCAGATTTTCAGAGATATGAACTTCCTGTAAGTTAGCATACTGGTGGCAATTTCAAATAACTTTTCAAATTTTATAAGAAATCAGCCAATATCTTCCCAAACATCCAAATTTGTAGCCACAAAATAATTGACTCTTTTGAAGAAGACATTTTTCCCTCTCCATAGGTATATCACTGAGCAGCTCTGGACATGGTGAGTCTAGAGAACCAAAGAGAAAAAGGAAACAAGCCCTGGGCTTCTTCCCCATATGCCAGGAAAGTAACAGCAGCAAGACTTTTAGAACGCTGGAAAGAGGTAAGACCTTGGCCTATTTATAAATCTCAGTTTACTCCTAAAGAAACACTTGATTCTATTCCTCTTGATATCTCAAACTTTGCTAATTTCTAAATATGGCCATTCAAAAAGAACACATCTAGCCATTATTCACTTTGTGTGGAAAAATATTTTTACTCCACTTCAGATAAAGATGGGGGGCCTTATCTATAAACAAACTGTTAAAGTTTTATTCCTAACCAATCTTTTTCTCTTTCAATGATGAAAAATTAAATAAATAAATAATTTGATATGCTATAAGATAAATCCAACTGTTCTTTCTTAAAATAGGTAAGACACTTTGATCTTCATTATCTATATCTGAAATTAATACTGACTTTTACTTTTAAGCTATCTTTCTCCAAGTTGCTGAAAACCTTTTAAATAGTATCTACTTCACTAAATCAGAACTTTTAAAAGACAA
This sequence comes from Cacajao melanocephalus, assembly GCA_963573385.1. Classification (NCBI taxonomy): domain Eukaryota; kingdom Metazoa; phylum Chordata; class Mammalia; order Primates; family Pitheciidae; genus Cacajao; species Cacajao melanocephalus. The sequence continues at coordinate 13,385 of CAUYLG010069076.1, read as the reverse complement.
AAAGATAGGCCAGGGATTGAAGTGGTTTCAAATCCATGGCTTACACTGATGTGTTAATAGGAAAATTCAGAATGGTCAATGCTTCAGGGTTGAGCCCTATCCTTGAGGATCTGTGTCAATGGAGTCATTGGTCTGAGGGTCACTGGTGGAGCTTAGCTATGCCTTGGATGCCAAAGGACTGGAATGCTGTTTAGTCATGTATTAAACAGTTGTTAAAAGTATTCTTTGTTTTAAAGGTTTGCTAAAAATTCTAATGTTAAAAAACCTTATGAAATACCTCAAATAGAAACACAATTATAAATGTGGAACTTGAGGAAGCTTTGTTCACCCACCCTCTGATGCCTCAACTCTACGAACCAGAGGTTTCTTCCTCCCTAACGATCCCTTTCTCTAATAATAGTGATTGTGTTCTTTGACTGCCCATTGCCTAAAGGCTGTCCCTCAATATTCTGTCATCAACCAAGAGCTCTTCTATTTCTAGTCTTCCTACCTCCCTGTCTTAGTCCATTTAGGCTGCTATTACAAAAATATAAACTGGGTGGCTTAAACAACAGAAATTTATTTCTCATGATTCTAGAGCCTGGGAAGTTGAAGATCAAGGCACCAGCAGATTCACTGTCTAGGTCGTAAATGTTGCCTTCTTATGATGTCTTCATATGATGAAAAGGGTGAGGCAGTTCTCTGAGGCCTTTTTTTTTTAATATAAGGGCACTGATCCTATTCATGAGGGCTCCATCCTCATAACCTAATTACCTCCCAAAAACCTCATTTCCTGCTACTATCATCTTGGGAGTTCATATTTCCAATATATGAATTTTCAGGGGACACAAACATTCAGATCATAGCCCTCCCCAAATTACTGTTTTCATAGCACAGCAAATTGCATGTTTCACAAAAGCAAATATAAAGAAATCTATCATTCCTCACCATACAATTAATGGCTCCTTATCACCTGCAAAATAAAAATCCAAGTTTGTGAACATGACTCTCCATGAACAAATCAAAACCATATGTTTTAGTCTGTTCTCACACTGCTAATAAAGACATACCAGAGACTGGATAATTTAGAAAGGAAAGAGATTTAATTGACTCACAGTTCCACATGGCTCAGGAAGCCTCAGAAAACTTACAGTGATGTCAGAGGCACCTCTTCACAGGGCGGCAGGAGAGAGAATGAAAGCCGAGCAAAGGGAGAAGCCTCTTATAAAATCATAATAGCTAGCGAGAACTAACTAACAAGATTAAGATGGGGAAACCTCCCCCACGATTCAATTATCTCCACCTGGCCCCTCCCACAATATGTGGGGATTATGGGAACTACAATTCAAGATAAGATTTGGGTGTGGACACAGCCAAACCATATTATTCTCCCATTGGTCCCTCCAGAATTTCATGTCCTTACACTTCAAACACAATCATGCTTCTAACAGTCCCTCAAAGTCTTAGCTCGTTCCAGCATTAACCCAAAAGTCCAAGTCCAAAGTCTCATTTGAGACAAGGCAAGTCCCTTTTGCCAATGAGCCTGTAAAATCAAAAGCAAGTGAATTACTTCCCAGAGAATGGAGGCACAGGCATTGGGCAAATACATTCATTCTAAACGGAAGAAATTGGCCAAAATAAAGGAGCTACATGCCCCATGCAAGTCTGGAATCCAATAGAGCAGTCATTAAACATTAAGGTTCCAAAATGAACCCCTTTGACTCCCTGTTCACACCAGGTCATGCTGATGCAGCCTTGGGCACCTCCACCCTTGTGGCTTAGCAGGGTGCAGTCCCCCTCCTGTCTGGTTTTATAAGCTGGCATTGAGTGTCTGCAGCTTTTTCAGGCACATGGTGCAAGCCATCAGTGTGTCTACCACTCTGGGATCTGGAGGACGGTGGCCTTCTTCTCACAGCTCTACTAGGCAGTGCCCAGTGGGGACTCTGTACGGGGGCTCCAACCCTACATTTTCCTTCTGCACTGCCCTAGCAGAGGTTCCCCATGAGGGCTCCACCTCTGCAGCACACCTCTGCCTAAACATCCTACATTTCCATACATCCTCTAAAATCTAGGCAGAAGTTCCCAAAACTCAATTCTTATCTTCTGTACACCCGCAGAACCAATACCACGTGGGAGCTGCCAAGGCTTGGGCCTAGCACTCTCTGAAGCAATGTCTTAAGCTATACTTTGCCCCATTTTAGCCATAGCTAGAGCAGCTGGAATGCAGTCCCATGATCTGCACACAGCAGAGGGCCCCGGACCTGGACCAGAAAATCATTTTTCCTTCCTAGGCCTCTAAGCCTGTGGTGGGAGGGACTATCTTGAAGGTCTCTGACATGGCCTGGAGATATTTTCTTCATTGTCTTGGTGATTAACATTCAGCTCCTCATTACTTATGCAAATTTCTGCAGCCTGCTTGAATTTCTTCCCAGAAAATGGGTTTTTCTATTCTATTGTATCTCCAGTTTTGCAAATTTCGCAAACTTTTATGCTCTGCTTCCTCTTGAACACTTTGCCACTTAAAACTTTTTTCTGCTATCTCTCTCAGATTCAAAGTTCTACAGATCTCTATGGAAGAGGCAAAAAGCTACCAGTCTCTTTGCTAAAGCACAGCAAGAGTCACCTTTACTCCAGTTTCTAACAAGTTCCTCATCTCCATCTAAGACTACCTCAGCCTGGACTTATTGTCCATATCACTATTAACATTTTGGTCAAAGGCATTCAACAAGATTCTCAGAAGTTCTAAACTTTCCCACATCTTCCTGTCTTCTGAGCACTTCAAGTCTCTAGGAAGCGCTAAACTTTCCCACATTTTCCTGTCTTCTTCTGAGCCCTCCAAAGTGTTCCAACTTCTGCCTGTTATCCAGTTCCAAAGTCACTTCCACATTTTTGGATATCTTTATAGCAGCACCCCACCCTCTGCAGTACCAAGTTACTCTATTAGTCTGTTCTCATGCTGCTATAAAGAACTGCCAGGACTGGGTAATTTATAAAGAAAAGAGGTTTAATTGACTTACATTCTGCATGGCTGGGGAGGCCTCGGGAAACTTACAATCAGGGTGGAAGGCACTTCTTCACAGGGTGGCAGGAGAGAGAATGAGAGCCAAGCGAAGGGTGAAGCCCCTTATAAAACCATCAGATTTCATGAGAACTCACTACCATGAGAACAGGAAAGGGGAAATCACCCCATGATGCAGTATCTCCACTTGGTCCCTCCCCTGACATGTGGGGATTATGGGAACTATAATTCAAGATGAGATTTGGGTGGGGACACAGCAAAACCATATTATCATCCTTATAGAGGATGATACTTTTTATTAAAATGCTGAAAATCAAAGATCATATTATCCATTCAAGAAGTTAGATGTGCAAACTAAATGCTATACATAAAAAATGAAAAAAAAAGGGAAATTAATGGGAAAGCATACAGTGAAGACAGTGAACAACCCAGAAGTTAGTTATTTGTAAAGACTAACTAAATCTATAAGCCTCTGAGACTAATCAAGATAAAAGAGAGAAAGGGCACAAATAACTACAATTGGGAAAGAAAGGGATAACCATTACTCTTTCAGACATATGAAAAATAATGAGGACATTATGCAGTTGCCAGTCAAATACAGGAAATACAATTAAATTTGAATTTCAGAAAAACAACAAATAATTTTAGTCACAAGTATTGTTTATCTGATACAGATCAGAATAGTTTTATATTGCTAAAGATATTGAAACCATAATTAAAAATCTTTTCACAATAAACTAAAAATACTCCAGGTCTAGAGGAAATCACTGAGAATTATATCAACCATTTAAAAAATAAATTACACCAATCACACACAAAAATCTTACAGAAAACAGGAAAACAAGCAAATTTTTTCGAATTCATTTTATGCAACCAGCATAAACTTCATAATAAGCCAGACAGAACATGATAAGAAAAAAAACTGGTCAATTTCTTTTTTTAAAGTAGTATAAAAATATATGATCTATAAAGATTAAACAGCTCAACAAAGTTGGGTTTATTCTAGGAATGAAAGGTTAGTTTAATACTTTGGAATCAGTCAAAGTTATGTCAATGTTATTCACCACATTAACAAAATAAAGAAAAAATATTATTTTATCTTACATAGAAAAAAGCATGTGGTAAAATTCATGTTTACACAAGGATGTTCTGCCTATACTTTGTTCTGACAACAGTGAAGACAGCTGGTATACTGTGTCTGTTAAGTAATTACAAGTATGTGTACTGATTGAATTAGCAATTTCAGACTTGTTCCAGTCGAAAATAATTTCAAGTTGATGAAAGTGCCAAGTTAGAAATAGTTTAGCTGTGATGCGTCTAAATTATTTGGAGAACTATATTTACATTCCTGGAATCAAAGGAATATGTTAAGATAGGAAGGGTTTGGTCAGAGTCAAACAGGGCAAGGGTCTCTAAAAAGGTCATCATAGTTTGCTGCGCAAAACTAGCACCATGGTTATAAACCTCTGCCTCGTGTTAATAATATTATAAGAAAAAAGGCCCCATGCAATAACGTGAACAGTAAATTGGGTGGAACAGACTGTACATTCTGCCTAGTAGAGAGGTTTGAGAGAGGTAATGGAGAATTCACAAGTGTAAGCTCACAGGGCTTTTGTTTTGGGTTATACAAAAGAGAATTCAAGCCTGCATGCTCATTATAGAGGTCTGCCTGCACAGATAAACTAAACATGCTAACATTCTTGTTGGCATACCTGTTGTTCCAAGCAGCCTCTCTTGCATGGAATGAAACCTCAAAACGGGTAGGAAGATCTGTCCCCTGATATGGTGGCTTTTGCAGATTGGCTTGGGCTCCTGGCAATTGAGGCAGCCTTTTGGCTTCATTATTTTGTTAGGACTTGAGCCTACCTAACAGGTTAGGATAAATAAACAAGAAACTCAACATATATCTTTAGATTTAGAGAAAGTAGTTCTTTCTACATTATAAAGATCACATTGTATACTTAACTTTATATTTAAATATTTTAATTTAATTTTATATTATGAAAATTATTTTCTTTGAAGTTAGAGTTTCTATTATAGTTTTCCTTTTGCCTGGCACTCCGTGTTGAGTGAATAAAAACAAGTTCAATATTCAGAACAATATTAAAAGGCTGTATTTTATTAATATAACAGATTAAATGCATAGGAGTCTTTCAAGGAGCATTGAGTAGAGCAGAATAAGATGAAGTTGAAGAGTACTGGGAAGGGGAGGCAGCTTAAACTTGAATCTCTCTAAACAACATTCCCTGTTCGAAAAGCTTCCGTGGCCCAACTCTGCCCATTGCAATGGTTTTCAACTTCTGTTAATCAGAGCCCAGGAATTACAGAAAAGTAACTGGGGATTCCAGGAATGGCTAGGATGGGAAGGGAGGAGGAAGTATGTGTGAGTTAATGAAAAGATCAATGACATGTTTCTGAATGTTCATTTCTCTTCCAACTAAAACAGCAAAGTATTTATCAATTTTTAATGTACTGGTTTACAGAGAATATTTTATTTGGAAAAAAAAATAACAGTTTATTTGCTTGATAGGAAAACCACTGACTATTTAGTAGCACTCTATTAAATGGTTGGTAACAAGGAGACTACAGACACCATTTAACGAGTTATGTCAACGGTAAACAAATGCAAGGACAGTAGGTTGAACACAGAACACAGATGGAGAGACAGAACTGGCTAGATGCTGCCTAATCCTGTTTCCTCCTCCTCGATATTCAGGAAGAATAGATTTTCCAGCCTTCTTTGCAGTTCGGTTAGTACCATATGGCTGGATCTGACCAACTGAATGTAAATAGGAGTGATGCATACTATTTGCAGGCCTGTCCATAAAATATTTTGTCTGATCTTCAACATTTTCTCATCTCTCATTTTTCCTTCTCTATGGTAGTTGTTACTTCGAAATGACAACATGGCAGAGGCTCAAGATGGTAAGTCCTTGAGCTTCTGCTTGCAGACAGCCACCAAGGATTGCTATCCAATCAGGAGCTTACATATTTGACTGTGCTGGAAAGCCACAAATTTTAATTAGGTCAAACCACTGAGAGGTCAGAGTTTAATTGTTACTATAGAATAGCCTAGCCCAGTATGTTCAATCAATGTGGTGGAAAACTTGTATACTCTGCCTAGCATAACAGACATATGAAGAATCATTTTAATACTCCCTTCCTTGACAGGAAAAAAATTTCATGTAACACATATCACAAGAAATCCTGGTCATATAATAGAAGCAGGGTAATTTTTTTTTCTTTTATGCAACTTAATTTATTTTTAAATTAAAATATAATGCCTCAATGTACTTAGAAATAAAATAAGAATATAAAAACTTAATAAATAAATTGTGTTAATTGCACTGCTGCATGTTTGAAAAGGGAAAAATATACCTAAATATTGTCTGTTGTAACAGTAAACAATAAAATTGCAGTTTCTATTTTCTTTCTTTCTTTCTTTCTTTCTTTCCTTCTTTCCTTCCTTCCTTCCTTTCTTCCTTCCTTCCTTCTTTTCTTTTCTTTTCCTTTTTTCTTTCTTTCCTTTTTAGAGAGAGACAGAGTATTACTCTGTCATTCAGGCTGGAGCGCAGTGGTACAACCCTTCTCACTGCTGCAGCCTCGAAGCCCTAGGCTTGAGCAATTCTCCTGCCTCAGCCTCCCAGGTGCCTAGGACTGCAGTCTCATGCCACCATCCCTGACTAATTGTTTAAATATTTTTGTGGTGATAGGGTCTCACTTTGTTACCCATGCTGGTTTCAAAGTACTGGCCTCAAGCAATCCTCCCACCCCGGCTTCCCGAAGTGCTGAGATTACAAGTGCAAGGCCCTGCATCAATCTAGTCTCTGTTTTCTAGCCTTCAGAAATTTTGTCAAAATTAATTTTCTTCATAGATTCATGTTCAATAGAGAATAAATGCTTTGTCAAACGGTTCTCTGGTAGTTGAGGAAAGAACACATTTTATTGATTTTAATCTCATGAAATTTCTTTCACATGAAACCACAGAGACACAAACAGCTAAGAAAATTCTTAAACGTAAGTCTAAGCCTGGCAAAGTCTCATTAAAATTCTGTTTCATAATAAATTCCAGAAGTCACATATTGCTCATATCTTTGGTTTTTTTGGTATCAATTCTAGTTGCTTTCAACTGTTTTTACAGTCAAAAAAATTCCCCCAAAATACTTTCAACGGAAATTCATCAGAAATTTCTATTACATTTAGTAAAAACTTCTAAGTTTCAAAACTGATGTCTAGCTCTTGGTGAAAATGATCAGGGTATTCAGACACTGACTTCTGATTTCTTCTGACAATGTGAAAGTGATATCTTTGTTTTTTCCACGGGTAATTTTTTCTGATCTGATTTTTTTTCCCACGTAATGTCCAGTGCCTTACATTTTTCACAGTTGATAGCCTTTTCTACTCTTTCTATGCACCAGTCTTCAAGGGACAAGCTTGAAGCTTGTTTCTGGTACATCATTCAACCATTTCTGGCTGTTTGCAAACATTTTTGTGTCTGGTTAACTTTGCCTACAATTTTAAACCAGAAACAAAATATAATTCAGAAAAGAAAAATTAATGTAACTATCCTTGTTTATCTCCAATGCATTGTCTAAATACAGGAATATACAGTACCATGGGGGCAGAAAATATGAACTGTACCGGAATTAAGCTTAAAGGATTCCAAACCATATGAAACCGCCTCTCAAAATGAATGTGGTAGCTGAGTCTACATGTGTGGGAGGCCAACTACATAGCTGGGAGTTGTCACAATTAACTTCCACAGAGAATTCAATGTTTATTAAATAAGTGATTTAAATGTGCTAATTTGAAGCATGCATATATATTATTGAAACACAGCTGCAATCATAGCAAATGTTTGGAAATTAGACCAGAAAAAGATCTCTTCATTAGTGGTACTTAAGAATTTCTGAGCATGGTGACAACTTAAAAACAGATCAAACTTTAGTCAATTTTATTGTATATTTAAATTCTGTATGGATAATGTACCCCCTGGTTGTCTGTACCCCAGGTGAACTGTTTCCACTGTCCAGACCCAGGCTGGGACAGTGAGGACATATGTATCCAACCTCTGTTCAAATATGTATGCATGATCATGTAACTATCCAATTACTAGGATGGCAAATAAGCAAACCCTCAACTTTCAACAAACATAGAAAGGGCAATAGGAACAAGAAGCTGTGAATGCCGTTATGGTTTTTCACTATAGTTTTGCAGATAGCTCTGCAGATAGCAACTATCTGTAGATAGCTTCACATAGCTACACTGTTTATGATAACACATTATAAACTGTGTATTGACACAGTATTTCCAAAGAAATTCATTATAGTAAGAATAAGAATTTCCACTAGATAGAAAAGAGACATTGCATGTACAGTAGTGTCACATTTAAATCACTTATTTAATACACATGGAATTCTCTGTGGAAGTTAATTGTGATAATTCCCAGCTATGCAGTTGGCCTCCCACACATGTGGACTCAGCTACCACATTCATTTCCAGAGAAAGTTGCTTATGGTTCAGAATCCTTCAAGCTTGATTCCAGTGTAGTTAAAAAGGGGTAATCATAAACTGTGTAATTTCGCAATAGTCCTAGTTTCAATATTTTCCTGAGAAAAGAAACATTTCAAGAAATCCCTGACCCATGTGGTCCATTTTCATGATACTTACGGCTTCTTTCTAACAATGGATTGTGGCCATTTCCTTCAACAAAGCTCTGTTTCCCCAGTTTAGCTCGTCTCAAAAGACCAACTCAAACATAGAGAGAAAATGTGTCTTTGCTCAGGTACAGAAACCGCTTTGTCGGTCAACAAATAAAAATGTCCTCTTGATACCATTTAACCCTACACCTATCCCAAAGCCCGCACACCTTCAACTAAAAGCAAAGCAGTCATGTAACTAGTGGGAAAGGGAGAGTAACCAAAACCATTGGGGTCATGGTGGAAGAAACTCAGAAACGCCTGATGAAGTGGAAGCCGGAATGAGTGCAGCACACGCAATGTCTCCTTTCCATCTGGTGGAAATCCTTATTCTTATTATCAAGAATTTCCTTGGAAATACTGTGTTACCTCTATGGGAGAAAGAAGAGTTCTTTTAAGATTTCTGATTTCACCTCGGAGTTTCTTCCATTTTTCCTCTACCCCATTCAGCCACCCCAGACCCAGTTAATCCTCCTGAAAATAACATACTTTTGCAGTTAGTCTTTTCCAGCCTTATTCTCTCAGCCACTATGTTTTTATCCTGGCTCCCTGACTATGATTATACTAATCCATGTATCAGTGAAACAAAGCCCAGAATAAGCTCAAGACTTTGGGATGTCCATCTCACAGCTTATTTTGACAGAGTTAGCTAGAGGTTTTGGGTTTTTTTTTTTTAAATTCAGTTTTGTTCCCTTTTCCAACTAAGAATATCTTCAAGTTCAGGGCCAAATTTATAGACTTATGAAGTGACTTCTCTGGAATTCATCTCCCAAGTTAGTTACCCCTCCCTCCATGGCATAGACCACATCAGACCCTTCCTCTGTGAAAAGGACAGATTCCTGGTGTTCTCAAGCTTAGCTGACTACCACAGAGTGGTGTGGTGTGACTGCCATCTGCTGGCGTGGTGCTGACATTACAGGATGGCAACCATGCACTCCCTGGCAAAGTAATGAAGTAGTTTGAAAAACAAAAGCTTTTCTGGAGAATTGAAGAAAAAGCTTTGTTATATACTTCGTCTATCTTCAATACAAAAAAAAATTCTTTTACCTTGGAAAAGCTAAAGAAAAATAGAAAATTTGTTTATGGCAGACTTCCAAGTGCTTAACACAGTGAGGAAATGGGATTATCAGCTACAACCCTTACCACGGCAGAATCAGTATCTTAAACTGAGAAAGCAAACCTCACTGACTCTGGCGACAAGTTCCTACCTCATGAAGCCAGTTGTGTGTGGACACTAACACCAATAACACGTTGAGGGATCTTCCTTAAAATACTGGCAATGCCCGTAAGTAATCCTTTTCTCTTTAAAAGATTGTGGGGTATTTTTTTTTGTTTTTTTGATTTTTTTTTTTTTGAACCTAAGTGACCAAAACATAAGTATTGACATATAGGGTATGAGAGACTTTTTTTTTAATCTCATTATAAAAGCCATGCCTCAATTTTAAAGATCAGAATCATGCATAAGAAATGTTTATATGAGCTCACCCTGAAAATCAGAGCCAGCCACTTGTGCTCGGTCCTGATTTTCTTTCCAAGTCTTATCTTCAGGATGTGTGAAACTGCACAATTCGTGGCAATGGAAGCCAAGCTTCTATTGCTGACTTCAGTGGGCGTTGCTACTTAGTTCCATGTCAAAGAATGGGACCTTGTATAATTGTGAATAGACAACAGGAAAGAATTTCCCATAGAGAACACCCTGATAGTGGAATAAAACTAAACATCTTGAAAGGACTTTATTCATTATAGAAACAATAAAGTCAACACTGAAGGTACTGTCTGCTGTTAATCAACACAAATTTCTTCATTAAAGGAACTGAATCAAATTTTAAATTTTATAAAATCAAGGGTATATAATAACTATTATATTTTTATACTTATACAAATGTGATTTCTCTTATCCCCAAAGCCTGTTTCTCCCCCAAACTTCCCCATCTTATAAATGGCCAAACATCTACTCAGTTGCTTGAACTCCAAATGCACAAAACCATCCTCGCGAGCTCTACACTCTCACTCACCAAACTCCATGTCTTTGCAGCCCTACCGCAAAATCCAAAACTATCTCCATCTCTCTATATCTACGGGGGCCAGCAGAGTCCAGTCCACTATGATTTTTCTTTCTCAACTACAACCATAGCCTGTTTAATAGTCCCTGCATCCACTCTTGTCTCTTCGACTTCAATTCTAGCAGCACAGCTGGAATGATCTTTCTAAACTATAAACATCCAGGGGTGACCCAGAGAATGAAAACTGAATCCTATAGCATGGTTTACAAAGCCCTTCCATAATCTGGCCTCCACTTATTCTTCACTCTCATCATCTTCCTCCCTTCCTACCACTCGATATACTGCAGGCACTCTGGCCTTCTCTCTGTTCTTCCAACTCTCCCAGGCTGGTCCCACTTAGAAATGCAGATTTGCTTATTTCTCTGTATGGCACCATATTCTTGCATGTCCAGCTCCTTCCTTTCATTTCAGTGTCACAGAAAACATCACTGTCTCACGCCAGTACACCTTCCTGAGCATCCTGTGAAAATCGGCCCTTTTCCTTCTGCTACCTCATAACTCTGTTTTACTCGCTTCACGTAACTGATCCTATCAGCAATTATCTTATTCCTTTTTTCTCTTATATTCTAGCATTAGAATGTAAAGCCATGAGAACAGAGACTTTACTATTTCATTTGATGTTGTATCACCAGTACCTAGATTAAACCTGGCACATATTAGGTACTTAATAAATACATGGTAAAGGAAGGAGTGTGTGTGCACATTATGCAACTGATTATGTTTGCCTATAATTAAGACTTTCTCTTATAAGGAAGAATAATTGGCACCTTTTGGGGATGAATCTCAAACTGGATCATGTGTAAGAGCTTGAGCTCTGCTATCAAGCTCTATTGGCAGTGTCTTAGGTCAGGATACCCAGTATCAGATCCTGAGAAAGAATTTGTGTGCAAATGGTTCATTAAGAATGGGATACTCAGAAAACTTATAAGGGACCAAAAGAAGGGGAAGAAAGAAGGGAAGAAGCCTAGCAAGGCCGTGACCTCAAGCAAAAGATTTGACGAGGAAAAATACAGTCCAATTCCAAAGGGGAGTGCCGGAATGGAAGTTACCCCTCAAAATCATCTCAATCTGAACCATGGAAGCTGGGATTTCATAATCCAGCCCAGGCAGGCATTGGCTAAGAGCCATCGGGCTGGGTACACGCTCCCAGCTCCTGCTTGTGGGCAATGTAACTCTAACATACCCAGCCCACTCTTCAACACTCTGACTTGGGGTGTGTGGAATAACATTTCTAAGCATGAATTTATGAGTAATTTTCTTATCGGGAAATTTTGTCCATTAAATGAGATAATGCATATAAGAGAACTTTGAAAATAACTATTATTTATGATCTGGTTTTTAAAAGCAATTTGAGGGTTAGAAGGAATATCTAGGAAGTTACGTTCTTACTTAGGAATAGAAACTGAGTAACAGCTCTGGTTGATTGTCCAGTCCTGTATATACAAAATTGAAAATAGAAGTGGGGAATGTAGGAAGAAACCCTGTATAGTATATTTAGGAAAATAAAAAAGCATCATAGCATCAATATGATGCTCACTCTTACGAATATACCTGTAAGTTTTCTATGGAGGCCTCTTAGGGTCTTGAAATATTGGCAGAAAAGAAAGAAGTGTGGCTTCCTGAATGCCTAGGAGGTGAGAGGTCCAACCATTTTCAGTTCCTTTAGAATAAGAGAAATGGATTCTGCCACAGTGATAGGAAATGGATGCAGTCATCTAAAATATATGTGTTTGCACCCAGAGAAACTATAAACAGTTATTGGCATCAGTTTGGATTCGTCAGCATATGTTGCCAAAAAATAACTTTGATCTTAGAGAGAAAAGCAGCTGGAGCATCCTCAATCCCAGATGTGATCAGAGCCAGTCTACTGGATAATTTAAAAGAATTCTGCTGTCTGCACCAGCTTCAGAGAAAAGTGAGTGAGATTTTTTTTTACCATTTTTTCCTCGATGATAGTGAGATCTATTTAGTAAGCTCCGGTAAATGTTCAAGTAAATGCTATAATTTGGATCTAGGGTAAATCAGGCAAAACCACCAACCCCTACTACTGCTGGAGAGACCAGCACACTGAAAAGGCAGGGGCCTGAGTCACTCAGGGCAGAGCAGAGCCGATATGTTGATACCTGCTCTTCACACAAGAGCATGCACACAGGTGGGGTTGGTGGGAGGGGGATCAGTTCTTTACAGAAGATCGGTGACTAAGATGCCAATGTGGCCAGCCACACTCACTGCTTAATAGGGTTGTTGTTAGTATCAAATAATGCTTGTGAGGCTTTTAACACACTGTTTGGCATACAGTAAAAGCTCATGAATGTTATTTTTATTATTCCTATTTTATAGCTGTTGAATAGTCAGGATTAGAAAAAAAAATTTTTTTTAATTCTCACAGATCAGAAAGTTGATAAGTTGCAAAGCTAGAATTCAACCCCTAGAACTTTTTGACTCAAAAGGTTATGGTCTTACCCATCTTTCTGATGAAGTGGTTTTTTTTTTTTTTAATTTTTTGAAAGAAAGAAAAAGAGAGGAAAGAAAGTGAGAGTGAAAGAAAGAAAGAAAAAGAATGTATGAGAGAAAGAAAGAGGAAGAAAAAGAGGGAGAGAGAACAGGATTCTTGTTCTACTGCCC
>CAUYLG010069074.1:0-69717 GCA_963573385.1 Cacajao melanocephalus | reverse complement strand
TTTTGTTTTATGAATATTGCCATGCTCTCTGGTGTTTTTTTAACCCCAATTATATAAACCTCATTCATATTGTGTTTTTTTTTTTTTTTTTTTTTTTTTTTTTTGAGATGGAGTTTCATTCTTTTGCCTAAGTTAGAGTGCAATGGCACCATCTTGGCTCACTGCAACCTTCACTGGCCCCTGCCGGATTCAAGTGATTCTCCTGCCTCAGCCTCCTGAGTAGCTGGGATTACAGGCACATACCAAGATGTCTGGCTAATTTTTGTATTTTTAGTAGAGATGGGGTTTCATCACTTTGGCCAGGCTGGTCTTGAACTCCTGACCTCGTGATCCACCCACCTCAGCCTCTCAAAGTGCTGGGATTACAGGTGTGAGTCACTGCTCCCGGCTAGAGCTTTTTATTACAGTAAAATGTATAGACAATAAAGCAACAAACCTTAATAGAACAGCCCTGTAAGTTTCTACTTCTGTGTAAATCCAGGCATTCCACAGTCAAGTTAGAAAGCATTTCAAGCGGTCTAGAGTTTTCCTGGTGCCCTTCCTCAGTTCTTACACCCCATCGCTGCCTGAAACCATTATTCTGACTTTTATCACCATCAATTACCCTTGCCTTGATTTTTAATATTTTTTTGTAGAGGTGGGGTCTAGCTGTGTTGTCCAGGTGGGTCTCAAACTCCTGGCCTTAAGCAGTCCTCCTGCCTCAGCCTCCCAAAGTGCTGTGATTACAGGTGTGAGCCACTGTGCCTGGCCTAACTCTTGCCTATTCTTTTTTTTTCTTGAGACGGAGGCTTGCACTGTCGTTCCGGCTGGAGTGCAATGGCGTGATCTGATCTCACCGCAAACTCCACCTCCCAGGTTGTTCAAACAATTCTCCTGCCTCAGCCTCCCGAGTAGCTGGGATTACAGGTGTCCACCACCATGCCCGGCTAATTTTTTGTATTTTTAGTAGAGATGGGGTTTCACTATTTGGCCAGGCTGGTCTCGAACTCCTGACCTCATGATCCTCCTGCCTCAGCCTCCCAAAGTGCTGGGATTACAGGTGTGAGCCACCGTGCCCAGCATGCCTATTCTTTAATTAATTAATTAATTTATTTGAGACAGAGTCTCACTCTATTGCCCAGGCTGGAGTGCAGAGAACCATCTTGGCTCACTGCAACCTCTGCCTCCCGGGTTCAAGTGATTCTCGTGCTTCAGCCTCCCGAGTAGCTGGGACTACAGGCGCACACCACCATGCCCGTAGTATTTTTTGTATTTTTAGTAGAGATGGAGTTTCACCATGGTGGCCAGGCTGGTCTCAAACTCCTGACCTCGAATGATCCACCCGCCTCAGCTTCCCAAAATGTTGGGATTACAGGTGTGAGCCACTGCACCCTGCCCTGTTTTGTTTTCTATTCTTGAATTTATTTTGAATGATGGGAACATACAGCACGATCTTGCTTATATTTGGCTTCTTTAGCTCAAGATAAAGTATTTGAGATGCATGCATGTTGGTGCATATAGCAGCAGTTTATTTTTAGAAAATTACTCCTTATGATTCCATTGTAGGAATATATCATAGTTTTAAAAATCTATGTTAGTGTCGATGGACATTTGGTTTCCATGCTGCACACAGTTGCTGTGAACATTCTCATCTGCGTCTTTTGGAAGATGTAGGCATCCATGTCGGCTGGATACATACCGAGGACTGGCGTGGCTACATCAAAGGTTATGTTTAATGTTAGCGGATACGGTTTTCCAAAGTATGTCACCAGTTTACATCCCTGCCAGCCATGCATGAGAGTTCCATTTGCTCCACATTTTTGCCAACTCTGGCAGTTGCCATTGTAATTATGGCCAGTCTGGAGGATGTGTAGTAGTAGCTTACTGTGGCCTTTATTTGCCTTCTCTCACAAGTTGTGATGTTGTGTATATTTTTATATTACACTTGGCCATTTTGTTGTCATTTGCCTATTATAAAATTAAGTTTCTTTGTCTTATTGGTTCATAGGAGTTTTTAAAATATGTTCTGGTTATGAGTCTCTTGTTGGATTCCACATATGTGATCTCATTCTATGACTTGCCTTTCTACTCTCCTAATGATACTTTCTGATGAATTCATTGCAAATGTTGTCATCCGAGGAACACAAATTCCAAATTGGAATAAAGTGTCTATTGATCTGTATATTTATGTTAATATATTTTGTGTCCTATTTAAGAAATTGATGTCTCTCCCAAGGTCATAAAGATAATTTTCTGTTATATCCTAGATGTTTTATTATTTTACCTTTCACATTTAGCTCCTTAGTCCATCTGGAACTTGTTTCTGTGTATGGTGTGAGTAGGAGTCAAAATTCAGTTTTTTACAAATAGACATTCAGCTGGCCCAGCATGTGTTGAAAAGGCTGTCTTTCCCCCACTGCATTACATTGTTAGCTTCTCCAGGAATCAAGTGACTGCATCTGTATGGTCTGTTTCTGGCCTCTCTTTTCTTTTATTATTTATTTATTTATTTGTTTTTTGAGACAGAGTCTCACTCTTTTGCCCAGGCTGGAGTTAAATGGTGCAATCTCAGCTCACTGCAACCTCTGCCTCTTGGGTTCAAGCGATCCTCCTGCCTCAGCCTCCCTAGTAGCTGGGATTACAGGCGCCTGCCACCACACCCAGCTAATTTTTGTATATTTAGTAGAGACGGGGTTTCACCATGTTGGCCAGGCTGGTCTCGAACTCCTAACCTCAAGTTATCTCCCTGCCTTGGCCTCCCAGTATGCTGGGATTACAGGCGTAAGCCACCATGCCTGGCCAATGTTTTTGGCCTCTCTTTTTTCTCCATTATCTATATTTGCACCATTACTGCTCTGTCTTGATCCCTGTAGCCTTGTAGTAATTTTTAATATCTGCTGGTGGGAGTTTTCCAGCATGGGATCTTCTCTTTCAAGATTGTTTTAGCTGTTCTGGGTCCTTTGCATTTCCATTGAAATTTAGAGTTATCCCCTTTAAAAGGCTGCTAGCATCTCAATTGGTATGGTATTGAATCTATAGCTCAAGTTTGAGAGAACTGACATTCAATATTAAGTTTCCAGCCCATGAACATGATCTATCCCCGTTTTATTTAGGTTGTTTTTATTTTCTTTTGTCATTTTTAGTGTAGAGTTCTTGCATATCTTTAATTAGACATATTCCTAGCTAGTTGATGTTTTTAATACTGTTGCAAATTGTGTTGATTTCAACACTTCATTTTCTAAGTATTTGTGGCTCATATTAGTTTGCACTGGCAACAGTTTATTTAGCCCATTCTGTGAGTTAGCAATTTAGGCTGGGCTCTGCTGATGTGGGCCAGGTGTGGCTGATGTTAGCTGAGCTTGCTCATGTGTTTGTGGTCAGCTAGGGGCTCAGCTGGGGGATGGCTGGTCTGGGATGGCCTCTGCTGGGATGGTTGTCGATGTTCCCTCATCCATCCTCCAGCAGGCCAACCCAGACTGCAGAGTCCCAGGAGAGAGTGCAGAAGCCACAAGGTCCCTTTGGATTTCGCATGTGCTGTATCCTGCAGTCCATGGCAACATAGTCATGAGGTCAGCCCAGATTCAACAGGTGGGGAAATAGGTGCCACCTCTCAGTGGGAAGAACTGCAAAGCGTTGAGACGATTTCTGCAGTTGTCACAGATAGGATGGCAATATTCACACTCAATTTAGCAGCCTCCTCTGCAGGGTGGGAACCTCATTGGAGTCCTCCACATGTTAACTAGCCAGGCATGGGTTAGGGTTAATCTGCACACTCACATTGTGATATAAACATAAGGAAATGTTTTCAAGTTTATCTCTGGTAGACAACAGCCTTGGCTTTGGGGACAGGCAGAGCTGCATTCCAATCTTGGTGCAGTCACTTTCTTCACCTTTAAGAAGAAGATAATTGGCTGGGCACAGTATGTCACGCCTGTAATCCTAGCACTTTGGGAGACCGATGTGGGTGGATCACAAGGTCTGGAGTTCAAGACCAGCGTGGCCAACATGGTGAAACACTGTCTCTACTAAAAATGTACAAATTAGCCAGGTGTGGTGGTGCACTCCTGTAGTCCCAGCTACTCAGGAGGCTAAGGCAAGAGAATTGCTTGAACCCGGGAGGCAGAGGTTGCAGTGAGCTGAGATCACACCACTGCACTCCTGCCCAGGTGACAGAGAGTGAGACTCTGTCTCAAAGAAAAAAAAAAAAAAAGAGGAGGGTAATTACCCCTAGCCTGCAGGGTTGTGGGGAGAATGAAGTAGGGTGACATATTCAGAAGTCCCCAGCGTGGGTGGCTGTAACCATCAGCAAATATGAAATCTTCTTCTCTCAGCCCCAGAAGCAGCCCGTCTTAAGTCAGTGTACCTCCTCTTGCTCTGCCACGAACACTGCAAGCTTTTCTAGCACTCAGTTTACCTCCACTTCAGAGTTGAGCTGAGCTGAGCCACAGTCGACAAGCTGTTATCTTGTAAAATGTGTAGACTTTTAAGTGAACATTTCCCCGGTTCTTTTCTGTGGTTGTCTCTCTAGATTTTGGAGCCTCTATATTTTCTTCCCAGGGCCAGGAGTCAAGCATTTTTTCTGGTGAACTTTGAAAAGCTCATAGACCCCAGTGGGTGGGTGGGATACTGAGGGTACAGTTAAACCCACTCTCCTTGGTGTTTGGGGGCTGCGTGTAGAAATGTGGGCAGAGTTCTGTCAGAGAGCTTGTTCAGAGAACCGCTTATCTGGGCTTGATGGGCTGGGGGTGGCGCTGGACAGGGCAGAGGTCCCCTGCTGTGGTGGGCCTCTCTCTGGTGGGGGCAGAGGTCCCTTGCTGTGATGGGCTTTCTCTCTGTGCTCAGACCTCATCTCTCACCATTCCTGGGCTCAGGGGACTTGCAGCTTGGGCAGCTTTGACTCCTGTCCTGGGGAGTGGGGGTCACCTCACAAAATAAGCCCGCCATGCTATTTAAACCCTGTGTGTGACCTTGGACACGTCACTCTGCCTCCCTGGGTCTTGGTTTTCCCAGCTGGGTGGTGGCTGTTACTAAAGTGATCCTGGCTCTGTGGGCTCTGAAGGGAGGGGGAGTCCTAGCCCCCAGCCTGGGCCCAGGGAACAGCTCTTGCTGAGAGCTGGGCATCTCGAGCTGACAGAGCTGAATGGTCAGGCTGGCTTCCAGTTGGCACTCTGCTGGGGAGGCAGAGGGACCCCAGAGCCTGGGCCCCTGGCTCCAGATCCTGTGCAAGATAGTGTGTACCTGAGAGCCTGCTGTGAGTGTGGGCGTGGGGAAGGGGCCAGAGGGGTGGCAGGGAGGGCCCTGGCTCCTTTGGAAGAATTGATGCGGTTGGGGACTTGAACTTCCCTCCCCTTCTTTCCTTTCTTTGATGCTCGGCTCTGGATCCTGCACTCTGGAGCCATGCAGCTGGGGTGAGATCCTGCGGCTACCCTGGCTGGGTGTGTAGTCTGGGCAAGCTGTGCCTCCTCTTTCCACAGCTGTCTGCTGGTCTGCAAAATGAGGGCTGGGGCTAGGACCTTCCTTCTAGAGCCAGAGGGAAGATACCATGGGTGCAGGCCTGGGCCCAGCAGGTAGCTCTGCCAAGCCTGAGATCCAGCTGGTTGTCAGGAATGGCCAGGCGCCTCCTCTGGGCCAGGCTGAAGTGTCCAGATGGTAGACATCCACAGAGGAGAAGGTGATATGAGGGACACGGAGAGCAGTGGGGACACAGAAGCTGGTGCTGAGGGGGCCGGCTGGGGCTGCTCTGTCTGCTGAGGAAGGCCTCCCTTGGGCTGAGTTGGGTGAGCTCAGGCAGAGCCCCCCACCCAGCCACTCCTGCTGTTTCTTACCGTCCCCTGCAGGTGTCTGTAATCCTGAGGAGGAAGGCAGACCCAGGTTCAAGAATCCTTCCTGTCTGTCCATTTTACAATCCTCATAAAAAAAACTCAAGGTGCCTCCCCAGACCTGCAGGTAACCCCCCACCCTGCCCCTCCACACCCCCAGGAGAACACCAAGGATGGTGGGAGCATCAGGGCTGCAGCCTTCTCTGCGCTGTTTGCTCAGGCCCCGCAAACATCCTGTCCAAATGGCCCGATCAGCCGCCTCCTGCCAGGTGTGGAAACCTCTCTGCAGCATTTTCAAAGCCAGAATTCTTTAAGGCTTTCATGTCAAGGAGCCGGGACTGTCTTGACATGCATGACCTCTGCGCTGAATTGTTCGGAAATCCATTGTCCTGTGATCAGAGGAGCTTAGAATCCTCAGAATCTCAATTTTTTTATAAGTCTCTTGAATGAGTAATACCTGCATATGAAATAAGAAACAAATATAAAATCAAAAGGGGGAAACAGTGACAGGTCAGTTTCCTTCCTCCCTCCCCAGGGCTGAGTCCCTCCCCAAGATAGCCACCGTTACCAATTTCTTGGGTCTCCTTCCAGAAATAATCCATGCCTATCCGTGCATCTTTTTAGAAAGACGAGTGGTAGCTTATTAGTGATACTATACAGCATTGACCCTTAAAAAATTCTTCACTGTACATATGGAAATTGGTTCATGTAAGTACATGGAGATCTAATGCTTTTTAACAGCTGCATCAGATTCGATGGATATAGCGTCAGTTTTGCTTTGTTTTGAGATAAGGTCTTGCTCTGTCCCCAGGCTGGAGTGCAGTGGCGTAATCACTGCTCTCTGCAGCCTAGACCTCCTGGTCTCAAGCCATCCTCCTGCCTCAGCCTCCCAAGTAGCTGAGACCACAGCTGCATGCCACCACGCCTGACTAATTTTTGATTTTTTTTTGTGAAGATGGAGGCTCACTGTGTTGGCTAGGCTGGTCAGCATCAGTTTTTCAATCATTGCCCTGCAGATGGGATTTAGGTTGTTTCTGGATCTTTGCTGTCACGAATGCAGGTGCATCAGAATCTGTGATGCTCCTGTTTGTGTTTATTAGATCATCTAATCTATCAGCAGATTAAATCCGTACAAGGAGAGGTGTGGGGTCACAACTTTTTTACACTGCAGTGTGTTATTGTTTTTAATCACAAAACATGACATTGCCCGTTTTTAGCTCTGCTCTTCTTCCGTGGCATGAATTACATCCACCTCGTTGTGCAGCCATCACCACCATCCACCTCCAGACATTTTTCATCTTCCCAAACTGAAACTGTCTCCATTAAACACTAACTCCCTATGCCCCGCCCCCAGCCCTTGGCGCCCACCATGCCATTTTCTGTCTCTGTGAATCGACTACTCTAGGGATCCTATACAGGTGGGATCACACAGTCTTTATCCTTGTGCATCTGGCTTGTTTCACTTACCTTGATTTTATTTTTTAAGTTTATTTTTGTTAAATTTTTTTTTTTTTTTAGATAAGGCCTTGCTCTGTTGTTCAGGCTGAAGTGCAGTGGCACAATCATAGCTCACTGCAGCCTGGACCTCCCAGGCTCAAGTGATCTTCCTGCCTCAGCCTCCCAAGTAGCTGGGACTATAGGCACACACCATCACACCTGGCTAATTTTTAAATTTTTTATAGAGATGGAGTGTGGCTATGTTGCCCAGACTGGTCTTGAACTTCTGGCCTCAAGCAGTCCTCCCACTTCGGCCTCCCAAAATGCTGATATTATACTCGTGAACCACTGCATCTGGCCTGGATCTATTTTTAAAAGACTCTTTTAGTCTTTAGTCTTAGAGGTTTCTGATCCTACTACCTTTTTCAGTACTGTTTTTGTTTGGGAGGAGAAGAGCAGTTCAGGAAATGTCCACGAGGGCAGCAGGGCAGAAACCGTAGGGTCGCCCTGACACCCCACTCCACAGTTACTGCCGTCCTGACGGCAGTCAGCAGGAGTTCCATCCTTCTCTTTATGCCCCCGAACAATCTTGCCTCATTCCTCTCTGTTTTTGAGCCTTGTATGCAAGTCTGTGTGCAGTATTCCCCTGTGACCTGCCTCTTTCCCTGGCGCAGTGCTGGTGTGGTCCTTGTGGGTCATTGCACTTAGTGGCAGCGAGGGAGCTGGCATCATGTGGTCACCCTGCAGCCTACAGACCCTTTCTCTCATGTGTGGGTACTTGGAAACCACCTGGAGACTACCAGAACACTCAGGGCCCTGGGTGTGGTGCCTTTTACTTTGCCAGGGGACAGTGAGTGGTTTTCCAGAGTGGATCTGCTCTGTGCGGCTCAGCATGGGAACAGTGGGGTTCCTTCCGGGCAAGGGTCGTGCTCACCCTGCTGCCAGGCCTGGAGCCCTGATGCTGTGAAGTCAACCGTGAGTTCTGAAGCTGGGATATTCCCAGGGCATGTTGCTGACAATCCCGGGAGGCCAGAGAGAGCCTCTGGGTTGGGGCTGGGCTGTCAGAGTGGAGAGCACCTGCATCGCTCTTTCCACAGTGCTTCTGAGAACCAGCAGGTGGGGAAGGCGTTGCTCTTCCTTGGCCTGAGCTCCTGCAAAGCAACAAAGTGGACAGAAATGGGGAATTCTTGAAAAGCCAGAAGAAAGAAGAGGCAGAGTAGGGTTGGCTGAAGGCTGCACCAGTTTCTGCTGCTGAAGGGATGGTTGCTTATCCTTCCATGGATTTGTCTGTCCCTTTGTTAATGAATTTGGAAAGTAGTCACCAAGCATCTTGCATGTGCCAGGGGACAGGGAGGCTGCGTTTACTGAGCACTAGCTGTTTGCTGCACACTGAATCTTGTGTCCCCACTTGTGAAATGTGGGTGGGGGGGTTACTTGCCCATTTTACAGGTAAGGAAATGGAGGCTCAGAAGTGGAGTGACTTGCCCAGGTCCCCCAGCCAGTGAGTGGTGGCCCAGCTACACACCTGTGCTTCTAGCGGTGAGAGGACACACCTGTGCTTGTCTTGTGACCCTGATAGCATCTGCTACTTAGAGGTGGTGTAAGGGGAGGTGGCCAGTAAGGGTTTGCATTCTTCTTTGTCATTTCCCTAAGCCTGTGCCCTTGGGCTGCATCTCCCTTTTTTTTTTTTTGAAACGGAGTCTTGCATCGTTGCCAGGTTGGAGTGCAGTGGCGTGATTTCAGCTCACTGCAACCTCCGCCTCCCAGATTCAAGTGATTCTGGGACTACAGGTGCGTGCCACTATGCCTGGCTAATTTTTTGTGTTTTTAGTAGAGATGGGGTTTCATCGTGTTAGCCAGGATGGTCTCCATCTCCTGATCTCATGATCCACATGTCTCGGCCTCCCAAAGTGTTGGGAGTACAGGCGTTAGCCACAGGGCCTGGCCGGGCTGTATCTCTTAAACTCGTAGAACCTCTTTTTACAGCTCTGGGACAGGGAGATCATCATACTGACCTCCTCTTGTTGATGTGAGCTTTATATGAGATGATATACACCAAGAGCCTGAAATATTTCACCCAGCCCCGGATTTTACCAGGGACCTGGTCTGTGCTGTGTGCTGGGCACTGGAGACCCTGAAATGATCAGGCTGATTCTTGGCCCATGAGACCCTCACAATCTGGTGGTTAGGACAAGCCTGCCACCCTACAGGGACATCGTGGTGGAAGGATGTGAGTGAAGTCAGAGGAGGCAGCTGCTTTTCCTGGGTGCTAGACAGAGCCTGCTGGACGGACAGACAGGGAGTCACATCTGGACTGGCTCATTAGGGATGGGTAGTTGGACACTTGCCAGGTGGCCAAGGTAAAAGAAGGGCATCCCATGAGGGAACAGCGTGTGCAAAGGCATAGAAGAAGAGAAGGTGTGTGTGGCTGGGAGCTGAGTCTGGGCTGTCCTGTGAAGGCCCTGAGTCTCACTCCAGAGAGAGGCACTTGATCCTGTAGGGCAATGGCTTTCCTGTGGGATCCGTGGAGCCCCAGCGCTCCCCAAGATGACTCATGGATGTGGAAGGCCAGGGCATTGTGAGGAAGACTGGGTAAGGTGATGCGATGAGGATTGAGTAAGAGCTAATTTAGATATGGAAGTCAGGGAGACCCTCTCTGAGGAGGAGAGTCCCCCCCAAAAGAGAAGGAGCCTGCCCCATACAGAGTAGGGGCAGCGGATGGCACAGGGAGAGGTGGAGGATTCCAGGCAGGCAGCATGGCAAGTGCCCAGGCCCTGGGGCAGGGAGCTCCTGAGTAGAGAGCGAGTGGGAGAGTGGGTCAGAGAAAGGAGGCCAGGAGGGGAGGCGGGCAGTGCCCCGTCATATAGGGCTTTGTAAGGAAATTGGGGACCATGGGGGGCCATAGGCACAGGAGAGATCCAATCTGATTTGTATTTGTGGACAGTCATTCTGTAGCCCTGTGGGTGATGGGCTGGAGGGTGACAGAAGTGGGAGCAAGGAGGACAGGAGTGGGTGGTAGAGGAGGGGGTGGCTGGTGGACTGGTGGACTGGGATGCCTTTGGAGGTGGCCCTGTGAGTGATGGACTGGAGGGAGGTGGGGCACGAGGGATTGGCCTGAGGATGGCAGGGCCTTTGTTGACACAGGAAGACCTGGGGAGGGGGCAGCTCGAGAAAATCCGGAGCTGAGCAAATTCCAGCTGGGGGAGTGCCTGGGAGACATCTGGGGTGGTTTCTTGGCCAGCTGTGGGCATGTGCACGTGACGTGGGGGTCGGGGACAAGAAGAAGGTGGCATTGGAAGCTTGGAGACGAGATCAGCCAGGCCAGGGTGTGATGGAGAAGAAGCCCCAGGGCGGAGACTCCAAAAGCCTGGTGCTTAGGAACTTAAAATGTGTATGTGTGTATGTGTGTGTGTGTGTGTGTGTGTGTGTGTGTGTGTGTGAGAGAGAGAGAGAGAGAGAGAGAGGGAGAGAGAGGGAGAGAGAGATGATCTCAGAAGGAGACTTGGAGGAGAGGAGGTGGAGGTGGCTGCTGATTGGAGAATCAGGGTGGAGGGCTGGGGCCTCTGGACATAAGATGAGTGTACTCACTCACCTTGCTGGGCTTTGCCTGGCTCTGCCTCCCACGTTTTGGATGGCACCTGGTACCTGCACAATTTCCCCTTCTGCTGCAAGTGGCTGGCCCTCCCAGCATAAGGATCACAGCTCCTGAGCTTTGTTTGCAAAGGAAGGTGGCCAGGAGAGAATGGGGAGAAGCCTGCCAAGCTCAGGCTGAAACCTGGCATCTGATCAAGGAGGAGCAGGTGGAGGGCACCATTCAACCTCCACAAAAGCAGGCCACTTCTTGGGCTGGTGAAGGTTACAGTCTCAGAGAGGACCTTCAGGATCAGCTGCATCAGGTCCCCTGTGCGACAGACGTGGTGAAGCTCAGGCCTAGAGAAAGGAGAGGAAGAGGGGAAATTGAGGCTGGGGACTTCTTTTTAAAATTTGCACACTTTTATGGGGTGGGTACATGTGAAATTCTGTGACACGCACGCAATTCATAGTGATTAAGTCAGGGTGTTGAGGGTATCCCTCACCTGAGCATAGTGCGTTTTTGTGAAGTGTCGTCACCCTGCTTGGGATTTCCAGCTCCCCAGCTCATCTGTGAAATAGGAATGCTGTCAGTACTCACTCTTAGTAACTGTGAGGTTCGTGTGCTGGGTCCCGGCCTGGCTGGTTGCTGGCACTGCTATATTTCAGTTGTTACTATTCTCCTCATTGGGCATCCCACTGATGTCATCTGACTAAGAGCCAGGGACCATCATCTCTGTAAGGCAATCTTGGAGGAGGCTTAGGGAGGGAGGATTCGGTCCTGTAGAAACATGTTGTGAGTCTGAGCTGTGGAGAGGAGAGCATAAGCCACCTGGGCAGAGTCACTGCCCGTCAGCACAAGTATTCAAATAAGGAGAGACTTCCACATGTCCAGAGCGTAACAAGAGGAGATGAAGCATTGAATGGTGGCGTTACCCTCAGTGGCCACAGAGACTCAAGTTGGGACTGTGGCATCCCGGGAGGTGGAGGCAGGGCTCTGCCTGGCACCTGATACTCCTGAGTCCTGGGCCAGACATGTCTGAGCCGTGCTCCATTCAGACAGCGAGCGCTGATCCCAGCCTCTGACACGGCAGCTCTCACTGGCCCAGGGTTTCCTACATTCATTCAGCAAATAGTCATTGAACACCCGCCATGTGCCAGTGGCTGATACGGCTGTAAGCAACATAGATAAGAGATCTGCCATCTGGGAGCTGACATTGCAGAGGAGGAAACGGACAACTGAGAAAGTAAACTCATAAACAAGAGCCTCTCACAGTGCCGTCTCCTGTCAGAGGGTTATTTATTTATTTGTGTGAGACAAGGTCTTAGTCTGTCACCCAGGTTGGAGTGCAGTGGCACAAGCATGACTCACTGAAGCCTCCATCTCCTGGCTCAAGCAATCCTTTCCCCTCGGGCTCCTGAGTAGCTGGGAATGCAGGCGTGCGCCACCGTGCCCGGTTAAATTTTTTCAAGAGACAGTCACGCTATATTGCTCAGGCTATTCTCAAACTACCGGCCCTCAAGTGATCCTCCTGCTTCAGCCTGGCAGAGTTCTGGGATTACAGGCTGTGGATTTTATTTCTGAAGAAGATTCTCTTTATTCTGAAATTATCTTTGTCAATTTTGTTCTAATACTACCTTTTATAGATTTGGAATTGACCTTTGTGTATGATGTGATGTGGGTCCCAGCATCATATATTAAATTCTTTCCCTGCTAAGTTTGAGTGTGGCCTTCCTCATGTATTGAGTTCCCATATGCACATAGCTCTGCTTCTGAACTCTTCTCCATTGAGCTCCTTGTCTGCTTGTTCTGACTATTAGAACTTTGAAGTGTGTTCTGATACGGTTAGAGAAAGTCCGCCTTCTCTGTTCTGATTTTTTGGAAACGTTCTTGGGGATTCTTAAACATTTCTTTCTTTTTGGATGAATTTTAGAATTAACATGACAAATTCTGTGACAGTTATGCTTTGCTTTGGTTGGAATCACATTGAAATTGTAGAGTCAGAGAATTGACGTCTTTAAGGTGTTGCATTACCCATCCAGACACATGGTATGTGTTTTGAATAAAGTGTATGTTATACCCATTAGACAAATTTTCTTCTTCATGTGAATCAAGTGTGTTTACTGTAGATTTATTTCTAGGGAATTTTTTCCTATTCACTTTTCTATTTAATTGTTATGGGGGTGTAGGAAAGCCACTAATTTGAGTGTATTGTTTTTGGCTATTATATTATAAATCATTATTGTTAATTGTATCAATTCTAATACTTTGTGAGTTTTGATTCTCTTGGATTGTCCAGGAAGATGAAACCATAACATCTGCCAATAATGACTGTCGTTTCTGCTTTCTATTATTTTTATTTCTTTGGCCCTTTTCTCTCTCTTTCTTTCTCTCTCTCTCTCTCTCTCTTTTTTTTTTTCCGAGACAGTCTTGCCCTGTCACCCAGGCTGGAGTGCAGTGGCATGATCCTGGCTCACTGCAACCTCTGCCTTCCTGGTTCAAGCAATTCTCCTGCCTCAGCCTCTCCAGTAGCTGGGATTACGGGTACATGCCACCACACCTGGCTAATTTTTTTGTATTTTTAGTAGAGACAGGGTTTCACCATGTTGGCTAGGCCAGTCTTGAACTCCTGACTTTATGATCTGCCTGCCTCAGCCTCTCAAAGTGCTGGGATTACAGGCATGAGCCACTGTGCTTGGCCTCCTTTTTTCTTGTTTTACTGTATTTGTTAGTATCTCCAGGACAATGCTATACAGTAGCATGGCCCATGGGCATTATTTTTGTAATATTTAATGATTAAGTGGGGGACGTGTTTAATGTTCCCCCATTGAGTATGATGTTTGCTATGTGCTTCTGGTAGACACTAGTTTTCAAGAACTCTCATTCCTCTCGGTGCCTCTGAGCGGAACAGTAACAGGGTGTGATGAAAGCTGTTTTCCCTGTGGAATAGAAACTTAGGAAAGCTTAGTGACTTGCTGTGCCTGCTAAGCTCTTGCTCCTGCTGGAGTGTGTAGGCGCTGTCCTTCATGGCATCCGTCCTTCAGTCCTGCGCCCTTACGTGAACTGCTCAGGATGTTTAGAGGGCTTTGTGGGCCTTAGTGCCTGCACAGCCGTTTCGTCCTCATACAGAGAAGGACACTGAGTCTGTAGGGAGGAGAAGCAGCTGTCAGTGGTAATGCTGAGATGTGGACCCAGGGCCATCAGGCTCAGAGGCACTCGTCTGTTACCTGTTGCCCCGAGCACGAATGTCTAGGCATTCTGTATGAACTTGACTTAGGAATGTCACTTTCAGACCTCAGGGGCAAATGCTTGGGTTAATTACACTTCTCATTTCTTGGCATGGCTCTTATTATCCTCTTTGCAAGGCTCTCTCTTGTTTTATTTATATATTAATATTTTATTTTCGGTGCTCTACACGTTCAGAGAAACTTCTCTAGTAACAGACTATAGAAATGATCCCTGAAAGTATAATCTTAATATTTTATTTTCTTTCGTCTTCTTTCTCCATTCCCATCTACCACCTCCACCCCCGTAGCTGACAGTTTCATCTCATCAGTGTGTTTTTGCTTTCATGTTTTCTTACAAAGTATGTATTGTTATTTTACGTGTGATATTTTAAATTTGTGTGGTAGAACGGATTTGGCTTTTTCCTTTTCTCCCTTAGTGCTGTGTTCCTCCACACTGCTGTGTGTCCGTGCGTCTGGCTCGTGCTGCTGTGTTTGTATCCAGTGTGTTGTTTTTTTACAGCTCCTCCATGTAGGATGGTCCCCATTTTCCTCATCTTCCCCCCAGTGATGGACACCCAGGCTTTCCCCAACCGCCTTCCACAAATAACACTTGACATGGGCATCCATATACCGGTTGTGTTATGGGCTGTGGTGAGGACTTCCCTGGCATGGACAGCAGGAGCAGAGCGTCTGGGTCCTAGATGATGCGTGTGCTTAACTGCGTAAGTAAGTGGTGCCACATCTCCCTCCAGCTGGCTGCACCACTGGCCACTCCCACCCCAGACATGCGGACGTACGGCGGCGTGGAGGAACACAGCACTAAAGGAGAAAAGGGGATCCTCACCTCTGGCTGACATTTCTCGTATTTCCAGTTTAATGGATATATTATTATGATTTTTTGAGACAGAGTCTCGCTCTGCCACCCAGGCTGTAGTGCAGTGGCTCGATCTCAGCTCACTGCAACCTCCACCCCCACTCCCCATCCCTGGGCTCAAGCAGTCCTCCCACCTCAGCCTCCTGAGTAGCTGGGCTAACTTTTGTATTTTTTGTGGAGTTGGGGTTTCACCATGTTGCCCAGGTTGGTCTCCAACTCCTGAACTCAAGCTACTAGCCCATCTTAGCCTCCCAAAATGCTGGGATTACAGGTGTGAACCACCACATCTGGCCTAAGGGGTATTTTACTTTGGAGTTCTTTTTTTCTTGTTAGTTTTCAGGAGTTTATTATGTTTTGTAGATAGCAATTCCTTGTCAGTTTTGGACATTCCAGAAACGTCTCTTAATCTGTCAGCAGTCTTTGTTATACATATTATTTGGATTTTGAGGTAATCAAATTCATTAATTTTTGTAACCTATGGCTTGTGCCTTTGAGTTTTAAGAAGTTCTCTGCTACCCTTGACTCCTTCCAGCCTCCCCGTCGCAAATACAGTTGCCCCTTGAACAACTCAGGAGTGAGGGGTGCTGACCCCACTAACAGTCAAGAATCCACATGTAACTTTTGACTCCTCAAAAACTTAATTAATAACTGCCTGTTGACAGGAAGCCTTACTGATAGCACAAATAGTCAGTTAACACATATTTTGTATGTTATATGTATTATACACTGTATTCTTACAGTAAAGTAAGCCTGAGGAAAGAAAATGTTATTAAGAAAATCATAAGAGAAAATCCGTTTACTATTTCTGCAGTGGAAGTGGGCCATCATACAGGTCGCCATCCTCGCTGTCTTCATGTTGAGTAGGCTGAGGAGGAGGAGGGCTTGGTCTTGCTGTCTCAGGGGTGGCAGAGGCCCCCGTAACAATTAAATAGAAAAGTTAATAGGAAAAAATTCCCTAAAAATAAATCTACGGTAAATATGCTTGATTCACATAAAGAAGAACATTTCATTGTCTTATGGGTATAATGTACACTTTATTCAAAATAAATACATACATGTGTCTGGATGGGTGATTCAATACCTTAAAGATGACTGTTCTCTTCTACTCACTCTACAGCTTCAATATGATTCCAACCAAAGCACAGACTCCTGTTTAGTTCAGGGGTCAAGTGTGTATTCAACATGAACCTTCCGTGAATTTCCTGGATGAGCTTAAACTTCTCTTGCTGCCACTGCTGCTGTTTTCTTATCTCTTTTCCTGTCTTGGTGTCTTAGGTGGGATTCCTTAGAAGCAGAGCCTGAGCTGGGGGGTCTTGTGCACGTGTTGGCTCATCTGGGGAGACATCTCAGGAGAACTGTTTGAGGAGTGAGGGGTGAGAGGCTTTCAAAGCTGTGATCTGCGTGCGGTCTGACCCTGTGGGATCTCTGGAGTGCGAGTGGCCCCACAGAGCTGGCTGCTTTGAGACTGGGGGCTGAGCTCTAGCCCCATGTTAGCCTGTTATTGGCTGGGCTCCTCCCAGCCCCTGTGGGGAGGACTCCACCTCCCAGACAGTTCTCCAAAGACAGCTGTGTTGTGAGCTGTTAGCGGCCAGCATGCACAGCAGCAGGGGTGGGTGTTTGCCTGCCCAGTGAAGGAGACCTGGACGGGCACCTGAGCATCTACTGTACTTGGTGACCTCTGTATGGTGACTCTTTCTCATGTTGCCATCCACAGGCTCCACCAAGGACCTGATCGAGACGTGCTGTGCAGCTGGACAGCAGTGGGCCATCGACAATGATGAGTGCCTGGAGATCCCTGAGAGTGGCACCGAGGGCAGCGTCTGCAGGTAGGGTGGGCTCCTTGGAGCAGGCAGAGCTGCCCACCGGCCTTCTCCAGAACCCTGGTTGCCTAGGGCCCCAGGCCCTGGGCAGCCCAGAGAGAGTGCACCTTCAGCTGCCTCCGGGGCACGAGGGTGACTGGGTGTGGCTGCCGTGGGCCATCTGGCCAGGCTTTCTCTAGGTGTGGAAAGTCCAAGATGTCCCAGGAACAAACCAGCCACATAAATTGGTAACTGGCCTAGTGAGCAAGATCTGAGGAATATATAATTTGAAACAAGTTTTTAAAAAACTGCTATCCCCTAGGAACAGTTGGGTGCTTCCCTCACCACACACTGCAGTTGCTGCCGCACTCAGCCTCCACGGGCCTTCTCTCCTCTGCCCTCTTCCTTTCTCGGCTTTGCTACCCTTGGGCCTCCAGGAGGCTGCCCTCTCACCATGCTCCCTTGCTGCTGTGCTGTTTCTTCTGACTCTGATATCGCAGTGAAGCAATCATTTATCCCCACGCCTTCTTCCCTTTTCTGGGCCCAGGAGGGCTCTTGGCCAGCTGCTCATGCTTTCTTTTTTTCCAGGGACCCCATCTAACCTACTCATTTTTCCAGACAAGAAAGATGTGGTTCAGAGAGGCAGTGTGATTCACTCAAAACAACACAGCTTACTGGCAGCATGGCCACGATTAGACCCTATGTTTCCCAATATTCAGACTACTCTACCTCCTTTAAAATATTTATATTTTAACTTTGTCTTTCCCTTCTGCTATTCCGCCAATCTGGGGCTACTTAGGAGTTAGAGCATGCACCATTGGGACCCCTGGAGTTTGGAGCCAACGGTCCTAGTGCATGCTTGCATCCCTCTTGTGGACATGCCCTGCCTTGGGGTGCTGAACCCTGCCCCCCATAATCCCCACCGCCCTGTCCTAGCTCCGGCCCCTGCGGCTGACTTGTCAGCCACCTCTGCCCCAGGCAGCCCAACAGTGACTGGCAGGCAGTGACGAGGGACCCAGAGTCTGTGCTCCTCCAGGCTGACCTGCCAGCCTTTTCTGGGATTGGGTCTCTCTGTCCTTCTCAACCCTTGTGGTGATGGGGGCCCTGATACCAACCCTTCTCTCTCAGAGGTCAGGGACACACAGCTCCGAGTCCAGGGACCCAGACTTGCTTCTTCTTGGTTAAGCCAAGACATGAAACCCATGCAACCCAGCGGAGGTTATGCCGGCTCGGCTACCAGCACCGGCTCCCTCGCTGTGGACCTTGGACAGGACTTCCCTCCTCTGAGCCTCACTCAGTTTCCCCTCTGGGAGGATGGGGTGGGCGATTGGGGGCTGAGGTGCCCCCTCTGTTGCAGGACAGCCCAGAGGCACTGCTGTGTCTCCTACTTGAAGGAGAAGAGCTGCATGGCCGGCGTCCTGGGAGCCAAGGAGGGTGAGACCTGTGGGGCTGAGGACAACGACACCTGCAGCGTCTCCCTGTACAAGGCAAGCCTGACCTGCACCCTTCACGGTGGGGCGGGGCAGGGCAGTGAGGGGTAAGCTGGCCTGGGCCTGAAAGTCCTCACGGTCCAAGAAGTTAGGCTTTCCTCGGTACTCCTCCTGGGAGTGGTGCTCACTCCTGGGGTGCGGGGCTCTTCATCACACGGAAAATGTCATCAGTTATTATATTGACCAGTTAATTCAGAGAATATTTTTTAGAGCACGAGTGTGTACCCCAGGCCCTGTTTTAGGCATCAGGGATGTAGCGATGAATAACACAGATTGTAATTCCCGCCCTCCCTGGGATTTCTTTCTGGCCAGGAAGACAGAGGAAGATCACGATGAATATGTTAGCACCTGGCGTGGTGGCAGGTGATTGTGCTAAGGAGGAAAACCTAAAGAGAGGTGGGATAAGCAGTGTCAGGGCAAGGGAGGGGCTGCAGTATCAGCTCACAGCCTCACTGAGAAGGGGACATTTGTGCAGTACCCAGGGTAGGGACGTCTGTGAAAATGCTTTCAGGCAGAGTACAGCATGTGCAAAGGCCCTGAGGTCATAGCCTGCTTGGTATGTCTAGGCTGTGTGGCTGGAGTGCAGCGAGTGACAGGGGACAGGCAGAGCCGAGCCCAGAGAGATGACAGGGCTCTCGGCCATCATGGGAAGGACTGTGGTTTGACTCTGAGTGAGGTGGACCCCATGGAGAGTTTGAGGGACATAATTCGGGTCCCTTTTGGCAGTTGTGGGGACCAGTTATTGACAGTGGCTCTCCTACATGGGCAGTGGGATTGGGTTGGGGTAAAACCCCGCCAGGCAGCAGTGGTGCGGAGAACAGTGTGAGCTAACACACAGGCGAGGACGTTGGGAAATGGGGTGTGTGGTGCAGTGGTCTGGCAGCAGTGGAGACAGGCCACCAGGAGTCCTCAGGCTGGAACGTAAAGGACAGTAGAAGATGCTGAGAGCTTTGGGCTTCCAGCAGAGCGTCTGCACAGCCCTGGGAGGGATTTGCAGCAGGAGATCAGTTTGTGTGCTGGAGCTCATGGTGGCCACTGCAGGACAGAGCCAGGGACAGGGTGTCAGTTTGGCTATAAGTAATGGAAAACTTCCTGGAACACTAGGTTTTCTCTCATATGCTGCAGGCTGGGGAAGGCAGACCTGAGTTAGGGGAGAGAGTGGCTCCATGGTCATCAGGAATGGGGCACAGGCGTGGTGGTCTCCTTGACCTGCCAGCTCTAATTTGCTGCCTCATGGTCCAGGACAAACTCCAGAAAAGGGCAGGAGAGCTCCCTTGTTTTAAATAATAATAATAATAATAATATTGAGATGGAGTTTCTGTCACCCAGGCTGGAATGCAGTGGCGCGATCTCAACTTACTGCATCCTTTGCCTCCCGGGTTCAAGCAATTCTCCTGCCTCAGCCTCCCGAGTAGCTGGGATGACAGGCATGCACCACCACACTTGGCTAACTTTTGTATTTTTAGTAAAGACAAGGTTTCACCATGTTGACCAGGTTGGTCTTGAACTCCTGACCTTAAGTGATCCACCTACCTCAGCTTCCCAAAGTGCTGGGATTACAGGCATGGGCCACTGTGCCCGGCTTAAATTATTTTTGGTCATGGTGAAATACATGTGACGTAAAATTGATCATCTGCACAGCTCAGTGGCATTAAGCACATTCACATTGTTGTTCAGCCATCACCACCGTCCATCCAAGGAATTTCTCCTCGAGCTGAAACGGTTCCCATTAAACACTAACTCCCATTCCCTGTCCCTGTAGCTCCTGATAACCACTGTTCCACTTTTTGTCTCTGTGAGTTGGACTACTCTAGGGAACTCATAAGTGGAATTATACAGTGTTTGATCTTTTGTGTCTGGCTTATTTCACTTAACATAATGTCTTCAAGGTTCATCCATGCCATATGTAGCAAATGTAAGTGTTTCCTTCCTTTTTGAGGCGGAATAATAATATTCCATTGTGTGGACAGACCACATGTTCTGTATCTGTCAATTCATCGATGGACACTTGGGTTGCTTCTGCCTTTTGGCTATTGTGAATAATAACGCTGCTGTGAACGTTAGCAGAAGAGCTCCCTTTTCTGAGGGCGGACGGTACTTTTGCTTAGATTTCATTGGCTGGAGCTTAGTCTGCTGGCCACACCTAGCTGCAAGGAAGACTAAGGAATGTAGTGTCTTTATTCTGGGAGGTCAGATGCCCCACTGAACATGAGGAAGAAGGGAAAGCAGACTTTGGAATGGATAGCTGGCTGTCTACAGCAGAGGTGAGGGCAAACTAGGGCAGTGGCATGGTTTCAGGAAACCTCCCAGAAGGGACCTTATCCTGACTGGGTAGCTGGGAAAGGAGTTGAAGCCCACGGTCTGAAGCCTGGGTGATGGTGACAGAGGCCGCTGGATGGTTCTGGCATTTGGGGGAGGAATTTGACTTCAATTTTGGTCATCTTGGGGTCAATTTTTTCCTGAAAACAACTAGTATTAGTGAGAGGACCCCGTTGACAGGATTTAGAAACGTTTAGAATCCCCTTTTCTGTTTGTGACCAGGTCTTTTTTCTGAGCCTCAGCTTTTCTATCTGTAAAACGGGAATAATTAATAATCCTTGTCTTTTTGGGTGGTTGTGGAGATCAGAGATAATGCAACTAAGTGTTAAGTATGTGATGGGCCTTCAGTAGTGGGAAGTGTTCAACATTGAGAGATGCAAGACTGGAGTATCTGTTAGCTGTTGCTGGGTAACATACCATCCAAAACTCAGTGGCCTGTTGCTGGCTTAGTGCATGAATTTGTGGTCAGCCAAGTACTTCTGCTGACCTCAGCCATGCTCAGCTGATCCTGCGGGGGGGCTTGTTTATGTGGCTGCTGCCAGCCGACAGCTCCACTGGAGCTAGATGGTCTAGGATGGCCTCCGCTGAGATGACCTGTCTCTGCTCCATGCAGTGTCTCAACCCCCAGCAGGCTAGCATGGGCCTGTTCCATTAGTGGATGTGCAGAGTTCCAGGAAAAGAAATAGAAGCATTCAAAGTCTTTTGAGGCCTAGGCTAAGAACTGGCACACTGTCATGTGTATCTCATTCTATTGGCCAAAGCAAGACATAAGGCACAGCTAAGAGGTTGGGAAATATACACATTCTCTTAATAGAAGTAGCTGCAATATCACATTGCAAGGACAGTGAACACAGAAAAGAGTGAATAATTGGTGCTGTTACTGTAACCAATATACCACTGTATTTTAAAATAATTAAACCAATTTATTTTTGAAGAAAGTGGTCTGGGATGGGGTAGATCTACATCTTTAGGAACCCAGTCTTGCATTTTTATGTTTACTTATCTTTAACTCATAGCTTTCATCTTCAGGATCACTTCATGGCCCAAGTGGGCTGCTAAAGCTCCAGCCATCACATATGTTCTCCAAGAAGGAGAAAGAGGGGGAGCAAAAATGATGTACTTGATTCAAGTAGGGTCATCCCCAGTTCAAAGCCCTCCTGAAGGCTGCACCAACTGAATCTGTCTCTAACTGCAAAGGCCCCTGGGAAATGCTGCCTTTTAGCTGATTGAACAGAATTGGGATTTACTAGTAAACATGAGGGGATAATGAGTGTGGCTGGGGGGTTAATTTGTAGTTCCTTCCACAATAGGCCATTTATTTGTTATCTATTTCAAAAGACTTAAATTATCCCTCCCCTGTGCCAGACCTGGGAAATAGAGGCAGAGGACCCCTCTGCCCTGGGAGAGTGCATAGTCTGGCAGAGGAGATAAGATAATGGTGAATTCACCTTGATTTATCAGCCCTTCCTCTGAGCCTAGCTCCAGACTGGGGTCAGGGATTGGGCAGTGATAACCGTCTCTCCCTGCAGCAATGCTGTGACTGCTGTGGCCTGGGCCTCCGGGTGCGGGCCGAGGGCCAGTCGTGTGAGTCCAATCCCAACCTGGGCTATCCCTGCAATCATGTCATGCTCTCCTGCTGTGAGGGTGAAGAGCCTCTCATAGTACCTGAGGTCCGCCGACCTCCAGAGCCCGCGGCTGCACCACGGAGAGGTGAGTGCTGCCCTTCCCTGGCTGTAGCATATGAGGCCAAGGCTGAGTGACCTCTGGCCTTCTGTGAGGACCCTAGGTCCATCATCGCCTGTGGCTTGAGACACAAGGTCTGCTCTAAACAGAGTTCTGAGGATGGTGATTTCATTGTTGTCTGTGGACCACCCACTCCACCCACCTAACCCTTTTACCCATCACCCTTTCACCATCCACTCATCACCCTCCCCTCTCTTTGTCTATACATCTTCCTCCCTATCCACCTTGTCTGTACATCTTCCTCCCTATCCACCTTCTCTGTACATCTTCCTCCCTATTCACTTACCAGTCTGCTCTTTTTCCATCCATCCATTGCACTTGTCCCCCACCCATCCTCCTGTCCCCTTGTCCATCTCTCTATCCATTCATCCACTCCCCCATTCATCCTCTATGCCATCGTCTGTCCATCCATTTATCCATCCACCCACCCACCCACCTACCCACCCAACCCACCCACCCACCTACCCACCCAATTATCCATCCATCCATCCATCCATCCATCCATCCATCCATTCATCCATCCACCTACCCACCCATCCACCCATTCACTCACCCACCCTTCAATGTATCCATCCATCCATTCATCCATTTATCTACCTATCCACTATCCATTCATCCATCCATTCTTCCCTTTATCCATTCAATTCCTCCCTCCATCCATTTATCCATCTACCTACTCATCCATTCATTCTTTCATCTGTCCATCTGTCTGACCACCTATTCGTCTATCCATTCATCCATCCACCCACCCATCTGTCCATTTATCTATCCTTCTGTCCATCTATCCATCCATCCATTTATCCATCCATGCATTTATCTATCCATCCATCCATCCATCCATCCATCCATCCTCCCTCACTGTTCTTGATGTCACCCCCTTCTGTTTTCCTTCTTGTGATGTGTGTTACAGCTACCATGTCTAGTTCCTGTCTCCTAGCCAGGGCTGTCTCCTGGACCCATGACCATTAGCCTTCTCTGTGCCTGGTGGGTCTGCAGGAGCCTGATGAGGGTGCCTCAGCAGGCGTCCTTTGTGCACATGGGCCTTGGTGGCCCTGGGGCTGGTGCCATGAGAGTCCTGGCAGGCCTGCTTTGTGGGTATCCACATGTTCAGCCTCAATTGGTTGGGGGTTAGATGTCCAGGTGGGTTCCAGAACCACCAGCTTAGTTTTTTTGCTGTTCCTATGGACCATCATCTGGGGCCCCTGTGGATTTGTCCTGGGCACTTCATGGAGTGGGAATTAAAGCCACCATTTAATCCTGGTATCAAGATTAAACTCTTGACCTCTGGAGTCAAGCAGACTTGGTTGGAATCCCAGCTCCTTTGCTTACCTGGGGCAAGTCCCACAGTCCTCAGAGCCTTCATTGTGGCATCTGTCAAATGGAGTTGTATTCTTTACCGTGTTCAGTGCAAGGATGAATGATAGGATGCCTGTCAGGGGCTTTCCGCAGTGCCTAGTGATGCACTCAGCATGGCCACCACTGTTGCTGTTGCCACATTGCCATGCTTCGGTAGCTCAGAGCAGGAAGATGAGGCCTGGAGAAGGGCAAGGTCTTGCCCCAGGCATACGCTGGGTCTTTGGCACAGCCAGGGCTGGACACCTTGGCTCCGATGACTCCATTTCTGCCTCAGGCTTCCTGCTGCCCGGAATTTTACCTAGACCCGGTCAGCCTGGGCTCCAAGCAACCCAGGTCTCTGTCACTATAATGCAAGATGACGGAAGTCTGTGCATAGGGATTAAGATGCCTGCTGTCCACAGCTTCCAGGGCCCAGGAGATCCTACAGGAAGAGCTCATGTCTTGTGAGGTACAGGTGGGAGAACAGATACCTGGATCTCCTATCAGGGTGAGGCAGGGGTGAGTGTGTGGGGGTTGGACCAGGCCAGGCCTGGGCAGATTAACCAAAACAGATGGACTAACCACCCTCACCAATCCACCGTGGGTACAGAGACTAAGTCCAGTCTAAGGAAGTGCCGCTTGCTGAGATTGGCTCTAAGGGGGCTGGTGAGTACTGGTATGAAGGCCAGGTTAGTACCCAGAAGAGTCTGGCTCAAGATAGAGTTTGAGAGGGAGTCTGGCTTCAGAAGTCAAAGGGCGAGTGGGTGGGCAACAGGGCCAGGTATGATCCAGACCAGAGATCCATGCTTCCTCCTCCTGTGAGGAACATGCTGGTGAGGGTGAACTCAGCCTGAATCCTGGAGGTGCTGCCTAGCCTGTGGTGTGCTAGGAGGCGCCCTGGGCCCAGGTCTGTCCGCCACCTGCCTCCAGTGCTGAATCTCTGCAGGGCCAGACTGCCAGCCATCATGGCCCTGCCTGGAGGCACCGGCTGGGAGTGATTGGGCTGCAGCTTAATGTAAACATCCTCCATATGAAACACGTTCCTCAGACGTGACTTCATGCAGCTACTCTCTCTGTGGGCTCCACTGCCTGGGTTGAGTGGGGAGGGTGGAGGCCCTGGGCTGGCACAGAGCTTGGAGGGGCTGTAGGCCTCCCCATGAAGTCCCAGCTGCATGCTTTCTCCACAGCTGTGATACAAAGAGCTTCCCAAGGCAGCTTAGCCCCAGGAGCCTCCTCTCCCACTCTCACCTGCTCCCCAGCACAGCCCTGGGAGATGGGTTTATCCCAGAATCTGGAGACATAGAGAGGCCTAGTGCTGCCCAAGGTGACCCACCTAGGGAAGGCCCAGGTCAGTGGTCACATCTGAGCCAATGGAGCCCAGATTTGGAGCCCTTTCTGTTGCTAAGGAAGGTCCTCCCTGATGTCACTGAGGTCAGGGATCTGAATCCATTAGAACACTTTAGTGAGAGCTTCCTTGTGGGTCTGACCCTGTCCTATTATAGGGGACTCAGTGATGAAGAATTGGACCTGGCTCTGATGGGTTCATTCTTACTGCGGAGGTCTGTTCATTCGTTTGCTCATCCATCCATCCATCCATCCATCCATCAGTCTATCCATCTATCCATCTACCTACCAATCCATCCATCCATTGTTCATCTGTCTGTCCACCCATCCGTCTATCTATTCATTCATCCACCCATTCATCTACTCATTCATCCACCCATCCATCCATTCAGTCTCACACCCATTCATACATCCACTCACATATCCATCCACCCACTCACCCTTCCATCCACCCATCCACTCACCCATCCATCTGTTCATCCATTCACCTATCCATCTACCCATCTATCTATCCACCCACCCACCCACCCATCCATCCATTCAGCCATGCACCTCTTCATCCATTAACCCATGTATCCATCTACCATTCATCCTTCTACCCACCCATCCACCTATCTATCCTCCTTCATTCATCCACCAATCCACTCACCGTCCATCCTCCTACCCATCCACTCACCTATCCACCCACCCACCCACCCACTCATTCACACATCCACCCACCCACCCATTCATTCACCCACCCATCCTATCCATCCGCCTATCCTATCCATCTACCCACCCATTCATTCACCCACCCATCCACCCACCCACCCATCTACCCATCTACTCACCCACCCTTCCATCCACACCTATCCATTTATCTACTCACCCACCCACCTATCTACCCATCCATCTATCCATCTGCCTACTCACCCACCCGTCCTGCTTCATCCATTCTTGCTGTGTGCTGGGGACACAAAGGTCCTGATGAGGACCTACACTAGGTTTCTGAAGCCGGCGGTCTCAGCCACCTTCTCTGACCAAGCTGGCTCTGTCTTGAGCTCTAACCCCTGTCCTAGTTTCAGAGGCAGAGATGGCAGGCCGAGAGGCCCTGTCCCTGGGCACAGAGGCTGAGCTCCCCAACAGCCTGCCGGGCGATGACCAGGATGAGTGCCTTCTCCTCCCAGGAGAGCTGTGCCAGCACCTCTGCATCAATACTGTGGGCTCTTACCACTGTGCCTGCTTTCCTGGCTTCTCGCTGCAGGATGATGGCCGCACTTGCCGCCCAGGTAAGGACTGTGATGGACAAGCCAGGGGTTGTGGGCAGGGCTGATCTTGCTAGGGGAGTGTGGCATTCCTGGGGTGCACACTGTGGGTTCCTTCACCTCCTGCTACCTCACATGTTGGAACCCACAGGAGCCTGGGGAATTTGTGAGGCAGAGAAAATAGAAGCTTCCTTCCTGGAGCTCCATCTGCAGGGACCTGGCCCCAGTGCCTGGTCCTATATTTGAGCTCAAGGACAGGCTCAGGCCACAGAGGCTCTCACCAAAACCCAGCTATCTCCCTGACGCTGGGCCCATGGTGATCCAGAGGGATTTGCTCCCAGCCGGTAGTCCCAGAATTGATTGGATTTCAATCCAGAGACTCTTTTTCCTTTCTCTGCTCTCTTCTTCCTTGCCTCTTTTCATTCCATCCCCTCTACTCCCAGTAGCTGAGATTGATCTTGCCCAAGGTATATGCACACTCCAAACCTCAGTTTCCTTTCCTGTGAAATAGGGCGGGGGATTAAATGTCAGTGCCCTGCGTGAGAAGGGCAGGTGCCTAGAAGTGCCTCAGGCCTGGCTGAAGACCTGAGACCTCCCCCAAACCCCTCTCTGCTCTACCCATGACAGAGGGTCACCGTCCACAGCCGGCAGCCCCACAGGAGCCTGCGCTGAAGTCAGAATTTTCCCAGGTGGCCCCTAACACCATCCCACTGCCGCTGCCACAGCCCAATACCTGCAAAGGTAAGCAGTGGGGGCGGTGTCTCCAGGACAGGGCCCAGGGCCCAGGGGTCGGTCTGGGCTGCTCGCAGGTGGTGAGCGCTCTGCTGCTGGGTATGTGTAAGACGGCCCTTCCAAAGGGGGTGCTTCTGTTTTGGGGATGATGGACTCACCTGGGGCTGAGTGAGGAGCTGAGGAAGTCATTGAGGAGGCACGGTGTGGGGGCAGCCTGGGGCCTGGTGTGTGACCCCAAATAAGCCAATTAGCTGCTTTTTTGTCTCCATTCTTGTAGTTGAGGTAGTCAGTTCCTAGTTTGCCGACATGTCGTGGAGGCTGTATTCAGCGATGCCTAGAAAGTTCTCTTCTTTGTTGTTCTTCTCCTCATTCCCTCCCCCTCCTTTTCTTCCTGCCTCCTTCCTTTCTCCTCCTCCTTCTCTCTTCTCCTCCGTCTCCTTACTATTATTGCTGTCACTCAAGGCATGGGCTGGGATCTGAGTGGTAGGGGAGGCACACCCGGGACATTGTCCCTGACGCCAGCCAGTGTTGGAGCAGACTTAACGGATGAACCTGTGAAAAGGACTAGGAGTGGGATTCCCTGTCTCCCAGCCTCTCTGCCTCCCTGGACCCTTGTTTCTGTGTCTCACTAGTAGGTTAGAGACAGGGATGGGGAATGAGCCAGTGTAGGCCAAGGCCAGGCCCCGGGTGGTCTCTGATTTCTTTGTGGTTTCCCCCAGACAATGGACCCTGCAAGCAGGTGTGCAGCAGCGTTGGGGGCTCAGCCATGTGCTCCTGTTTTCCTGGCTATGCCATCATGGCGGATGGCGTGTCCTGTGAAGGTGAGTGCCTTGGGGCACCCTCCTACCTGGGCAAACCTGAGTTGGCCTGTGATGGGGACCTCCAGGTGGGGGTGGCTGGGACCTAAAACTTGCTGAGTTTGTGGGGAAAGATCTTGGCTGCTGTGATGAGCACCCCCAGTGGAGCAGGTTGAATAGTCACTCCCTCTCACGTGGCTGTGAGGCGTTACATGTACTCCAGGGCAGACCGGAATGCAGCTGCGGAGGAACGGGGCCGGGCTCCTCCCATGCTGTTGCTCCGCGTTTCCTGGAGTGGTGCTTCTCCCGCTGAGTGTGCACCTGAGTCCCTAGAGGCCTGGGAAAAACAGCCGGTCCTGAGATTCTGCTGAATCCCCAGAGATCGAGTCAATAGTCTGGGTGGGTAGGCCTGAGAATTCGTACTTCTAACAAGATGATGTGGATGCTGCTGGTCTGTCGACACCACCTCCACTCACCTTGCCCTTGAGGGTTGCCCTGGTCTGTGCGGCCATGTTCAGGCCTGGGTGGAGTGGGGGAAGGGGAAGCGATGCCAGTTGTTTTAAGGGCAGACAGAAGTGTCTCCAGTGACGAGTGGGAGGGAGGCTGGACAGCAGGAATCCCTGGCTGAATCTGTTCCCAAAGGAAGGACATTGGTGATGATCAGCTGTCCAAGGAGCACAGTCCTTCCACCCCCGTGGCCCCGCCTAGGTCTGGGTCTTGTCTCTGCGGGGCCTCTGTGGGCCAGGAACCCCCACTGTAAAATGAGGCCATTGGATCCAGCACCTGCTGGATTGGTTCCCACAGTGAATGGCATCTGAAGAGCCAAGCTGAGAGGGCTCAAGACTCCACCTCCTGCCTGGGGGCAGGACAGAAATGGAGTATGCAGAGCCTGGGAAGAACGGCAGTTCAGGCTCAGGAGAGGAGACCCTGGTGGGTGTCTGGGGAGAACAGAGTGAAATCTGCCCGGGTGAATACCCATATCCCTGCCAGAAGCTGAAAGCCTGTGTCCACTCCCAGCTGAGACTGTGTTCTGATGTGGACAAACCATCCTACAGGCCCAGAGAGGACAGTAGATTTGCCCAGGGTACCTGACGTGGCGGTGACTGGCAAGCCTTCTTCTCTGATGCTGGGGGCAGCTCTCAGGTCCAGGTGGAGCTGGGTTCTCTGGGCCCCGCCCCCCATCTTTCAGGGCCCTGAAAATGTAAGCGCTGCATCTCTCCTGGGGCGGGCCTCCTTTGGGCCCAGCCCCGTGAGGCCTCTCTGCCTGTGCTGGCCGTGCAGCCTGGCCCGTGTCTGCATCCTCAGGCCCCCCTCCTTCCTCTGAAGGCCCTGTCAGTGAAAGCCAGGGTCCAGGCCACAGGTCATGATGGGCATTCCGAGGGGCACCTGCTCTGCAGAGGAGCGCTGCTCGACTCTGCTGCATTGGAAATAATCAAGTGAGTTCCAAACATGGTGAGCACAAGAATGCTTACAACACTTCCAGATTCCAGGTTTCTCTTGAAACTTTGTGAAATCTGTATACAAGGGGCTCACAGCCCTGTCCCCTTTGGGACAGAGCATAGATACTCAGTGTCCTGGAGCCCTTGTGGGCCCTTCTCTGGTTTATGTGGCTGGCCTGGTCCCCTAAGTATCGGACTTTGCAAGCTCTCCGTGGTGTGGTTCCTTCGGTGGCTGTGGATGTGGGAAGTGTCGAGTGTGCACGGGAGGCAGCCTCTGGGCCTGTACCCACTGTGACTGTGGGCAGCCGCCCACCCTCTCTGAGGTTTACCTCGCCACTGTCGTTACTGAAGCAGTGGGACCCAGTTCTGCACACTTAGACTTGGGCCCAAGGCCCAGCTACACACAGGTGGGGAGACCCCAGGCAGGCCCCACCCCTCACTGGGTCTCCTTCTCCTTCTGTCACTGGGTGCTCCATGGCAGGCTATGCCCCTCTAACAGTACTTCTGTTTTCCTCCTGCGGCTGCTGCTAGACCAAGACGAGTGCCTGATGGGTGCTCACCATTGTAGCCGGCGACAGTTCTGTGTGAACACCCTGGGATCCTTCTACTGTGTCAACCACACAGTGATCTGTGCCGAGGGCTATATTCTCAATGCGCACAGGAAGTGCGTGGGTAAGCCAGGGCCCCGCCTGCTGCCTGCCGTCTCAGCTCTCTGCTCTGCTCCAAGCCAAGCCTGTCACACTGCGGCCACGTGCCAAAGGGCCTGCCCTTTGCATGTGAGCTCTCAGCACAGCCAGCACCCCCGTGCTCCATGTCGCGCCCTTGTGTCCTGGCGTCCTGTCCCGCTTGGCTGCCAGCTCCACCCGGAGGCTGCTTTCCGCAGGGACGTGTCTATGTGTCAGGGAACTGGATGTGTGGCCCAGTGGGTCATGGACCCCACCTGGGCCGCAGGAAAATGAGGGGGTCAGACGTGCTGGGAGCAGGATAGCGTGTGTGGAGTCTGGAGGGCGGGAGGCCTGGGCTCCAAGCAGGACCCCTAGAAGCTCTGTGGCTGTGGGTGAATGACTTGCCTTCTCCCAGCCGTGGTTTTCTCATCTGTAACATGGAGGCTGTTGCTCCTTGCTTGACAATTGTGTGATGTGTGTGCACAGTCGTAGCACAGAGCCCGGGCACCGTGAGCATGCTACATCAGCTGTGTGCCTTCCCCAGGATGCCGCACAGAGGCTGGTGGATGGAGGCTGGGGTCCAGCAGAGCCCGCCTTACACACCAGCTTGACATTCTCTTGCTTTGTGACCTTGAGCAGTGGAGTTTTCCTCTCTGAGCCTCCCTTTCCTCCCCCTGACCGTGGGGCCAGAGGACGGGGTGAGGGCTCACGCCCGGCACTTGCGCTGCACATCGCCTGGGTCGGTTATTGGTGACGTCTCTTCTCTCTCTTCTCTTAGGCTCCACGTGGGCCAGGAGCTGGGACTCCAGGAGTGCTCTGTGCGTACATGTCTGCCTCCTCCGATGTTTTCATAGAGGACTGTAAGCCCTTGTCCTCCTCCAGTTCATGGTCCCAAATGGAGAGAGACCCAAAGTAGCTGGGACTCAGGGCAGACTGTGGTAAATGCCCACAGAGACACACGCAGAGGGCGAGGTCTTTCTGGCTGGTAGTAGCAGGATAGCATTTGGAAATCAGGAAGGGCATGTGGGTGGAAGGAACAGCTTGAATAAAGGTATGGAAGTAGGACCAGAACATAGTGTGTGCAGGTCTGTGGCCAGAGCCCCCTTTGTCTTCTCTGTGCTCCATGTCTGGCCCGGACATGTCCCCTTCCTTCCTCACCTTTCACTGCTGGGCACATGGGCCCGTGGTGCTGGGCTGAATGCCTGCTGCAGACATGTTTGCCCTAGGCCTCCAGCCATCGGCACAACATGCGCTCCTGACCCTGCTTGCCAGCAGCTGGCCAGCTCTTCTTGTCTGGGTTGGGTCCATGTGTGTGCGTCTGGGAAGGCAGATCCCACGAGGGCCCTTGAGCACCTCTCCTGGGACGCCC
The DNA here is from genome assembly GCA_963573385.1 of Cacajao melanocephalus. NCBI lineage: Eukaryota > Metazoa > Chordata > Mammalia > Primates > Pitheciidae > Cacajao > Cacajao melanocephalus. Next base: position 38,534 of record CAUYLG010069074.1, on the reverse strand, counting down.
TGCCCTCTCACTGTGCCTGAGTATGCAGGCTCCTCTGGTTGCCTGGAGATAAGACCTCATGCTAAAAGGGATCCACAGGCACCTGCAAAGTGGGTTCTGGGAGTAAAAGAGCAAGGGCACATTCCATTCAGCAAAATTTATGAGCTCACATGCATTCCTTTATTTCTTTCCCTCCTTGTTCATCCTGTACCAACGCGTCAGCGCCTCCTCTTCATCCTTCCATGCCCCTCGCGCACATGTTCATCCTGTCGTGTTAGCACCTGCTGCTCATTCTTTCCATCATTTGTACGCCCACAGATGTCCACTGTGCACTCCTGCAGTTTGTTTGTTTGCGCTGCACTTGTTTATTAACGCAGGCAGGTCAGATGGGAGGCTCATGCTAGGATCGAGAGTGTGGCCTCTGCAGCCAGCCTGCCTGCCTGTGCGCAAATCCTGGCTCTTTGGATTTCTAATTATAAGACCTTAAGCGAGTTGGTTAACCTCTCTGAGCCTCGGTTTCCTTAACTGGGAATGAGATAACAGCACCCACCTCAAAGAGTCATTGTGGGGATTAAATGACTAGTTCATTTAAAGAACTTGCTAGTCCTGTGACATCATTGTTACAATTCAACTGATGTGTTATACTGAGGCAACCCGCAGAGGTAGTAAGCTCTCCGTCACTGGAGGTATGTAAATCAAAGTGGGACAGTATTGGGTGCGAGCTCTGCCAGAGACTCCCCTGTGCTTACCATTTACCTTTTGTGGTCTGTAGACTGTCTTGGGCACAGGGAAAAGTGCTTCAGGTGGGCTGGGCTGCAGGGAGGTGTGAGGGAGGCAGCCCCCAGCTCTGAGCCTCCCATGAAGTGGTGCTGTAGCAGTGCCTGAATGATGGAGCAAGGGCACAGCTCGGGGCCAGGCACTCTGGGTTCCGTTCTTGATCCGGCCACATGGCTGTCCGTGTGACTGGTCCAGTCATAGCACTGCTGGGAGGCTGATTTCCTCATCTGTGAAATGGGGCTTGCAGAAGGAGGTCCTCTGAACCACCTGACCCTGGTGAGCCTCCGCTCATGGTGCTGCTATTATTTATTGCCGTAATTCCTCCAGGCTGTGGGAGGCTCCCTGGGTTATGGGCATTTCTGGGGTCCTGGGAACTGTCTCCCTCTGTTAGTCCAGCCTATAAATCAAGTCTTTATCTTGCGCAGCCAAGCCTTCCTTGGAAACTGCTGGCTCAGAACTGCTGGCCCATTCCCAGCTACCCCCGGGTCTGCCTGGCCTGGACACTGTTTGGTTCACCTGTGAGTTTGGAAGGGTCTCTTTCTCCAGGGCTCCACCTCTCTACCTGGTCCCCTAGTCATCCTTGTAGGCTCAACTCGAATGTCACCGCTCCTGAGAAGTGACTCTGATGGTCCAGAACCACAGCAGGCAGTTCTTGGGCTGGAGCCCCCAAGCCTCCACCTGCCTGTCCTTGAGGGCCAGAGCTGGGGCCAACATACCCACTTGGTCACAGGAGCCTAGCACAGAGTTAATGTGTGCAGAATGGATGGATAAGCAGAGGAATGGTGCACCTGACCGCCGCTGCAAGGTGGAGCATCAGGAGGCAGGAACTGGGTTGGCTCTCCATGCCGGCTTAGCTCTGGCCCCAGGGCGGTTTCTAAGTTGGTGGCCTCTGTGGCCCTGGGGGCAGTTTCTGAGTTGGTGGCCTCTGTGACCCCAGGGATGGTTTCTGATTTGGTGGCCTCTGTGGCCCCGGGGACAGTTTCTGATTTGGTGGCCTCTGTGGCCCTGGGGATGGTTTCTGAGTTAGTGGCCTCTGTGGCCCTGGGGATGGTTTCTGAGTTAGTGGCCTCTGTGGCCCCAGGGACGTTTTCTGAGTTGGTGGCCTCTGTGGCCCTGGGGGCAGTTTCTGAGTTGGTAGCCTCTGTGACCCCAGGGACGGTTTCTGATTTGGTGGCCTCTGTGGCCCCAGGGACAGTTTCTGAGTTAGTGGCCTCTGTGGCCCCAGGGATGGTTTCTGATTTGGTGGCCTCTGTGGCCCCCAGGGGTGGTTTCTGAGTTGGTGGCCTCTGTGGCCCCGGGGACAGTTTGAGTTGGTGGCCTCTGTGGCCCCAGGAGTGGTTTCTGAGTTGGTGGCCTCTGTGGCCCTGGGGACAGTTTCTGAATTGGTGGCCTCTGTGGCCCCAGGGGTGGTTTCTGAGTTGGTGGCCTCTGTGGTTTCCCACCTCCCTTATGCATCCTCTCTCTCCTTCATTGGCTTCTCCTATCCCCAGCTGCTTATCCCTGGAATCTCCCAGGAGTTGGTCCTTAGCCTCCTCTCATTGTGGCCTCTTCTCCTGGGTGGCCTCAGACATCTGACCATTCTCAAGTTAGTATTCCCACTCGGACCCCTTGTGTGAACTCAGAGGTGTGTCCTTGGCTGCCTCTTCACCCCCAAAGTCTCATGGCCAGCAGGGCTCCCACCTTCCCCCACAGCCTGCACCTCACAGCCGCCCTCACTGCCACCTGTACAGCTGCTTGGCCAGAAGCTCTGTGGGCCTCTGGGTCCCTCTTCCTGTCTCATCTTCATCTCATCCATCAATGGGTCCTGTTGGTTCCAGCTTCACAATACTTCCAGAATCCAACCTCTTCTCCCGCCCCATAGAAGGTAGTCTGAGCCACTGAATCTCCTGCCTTGATCCTCACCCCTATTATCCACCCCCTGCCAGAGATCCCTGCTCCAAATAAGTCAGACCACTGTCTCCTCTGCTTGGAGCTCTCTGTGGCTCCCACCCTTCCTCCTGGTCACCCTCTTTCTCCCTTCTCTCCCCTGCAGCACATGCCCCTCCTGGTGGGCCCTTGAACCTGCCCAGCTAGATTCCTTCTCAGGGCCTTCACGTCCCTGATCCCTCTGCCTAGACTGTCTGCAGGACCCAGTCTGTCAGCTTGTCACATCTTTGCTCAAATGTATTCTTTCCTGAGAATCTATCCCTGACCCATCCCCCCCAGCGCCCCCCCTCCCCGTACCTGGGTACTCCCTGCCTCCGGCATCCTGCTCTGTTTTGTCCACAGCACTCAGCACCACCTCCATTTATGCTTGTTTATGTATTTATTGTGACCCCTCCCCTTGTGTATCTGCCCCACAAGGGCAGGGATTTCTGTCTGTCTTGGTCACTGATGTACACCAAGTGTCAAGAATGGTGCTTTGTGCATAGCAGGTGCTCAATAAATCTTTGTTGAATGAAGGGATGTTTGGGTGCTGAGACATCAGCCACATCTCTGGATGGTGAGCACCTTGAGGGCAGGGCCTGGTGCTCCCTCCCTCCTGGTGGTCCAAGGTCTGCTGGCTGCACTCAGCCACTCTTCTGGGGGCTCGCTGCAGCCTTTGATGGCCTTGCTCTCCCTGCAGACATCAACGAGTGTGTGACAGACCTGCACACGTGCAGCCGGGGTGAGCATTGTGTGAACACACTGGGCTCCTTCCGCTGCTACAAGGCACTCACCTGTGAACCAGGCTATGCCCTAAAGGATGGCGAGTGTGAAGGTGAGAAGGGCCCAGAAGGACCAGCTGGAGGCCCTACCCCTCCCTGTCCCCACCCCTGCCCTGCCCTGGCCATGCTCAGGCCTGGCCATGCCCCTCTCCATCCCCTCCCTTCTAGCAAGCTCTCCTTCGTTGGATTTCCTGCTGGTGGGAAGACCCCATGATGGTGGTGTTTGGGGCGGAGATGGGAGGCTGAGGCTGAGTGAGGGCAGGCTAGGTCCACCCTGGCTTTGCTCCTGCCTGCTGGTGTCTGGGTGCCAGTTATTCTCCTCATTGTGGGTTGGTTCCCCTATTTGTATGTTGAGGTGGAATCCAAAGAGGGCTCACTCTGTCCCTTTTACTGGAAAATTCCAGCCTTCTAAGCAAAGGGAGGGGTTTCATCCAACCTTTTCAACAAGTACTTCCCTAGCTGCTCTTATGTGCCTGCCAGGTCCTGGGTACCAGGGATACAGGGTGGGGTGCTATGGCCCTTCTCTGATCTCGTGGTGGGGTGCACACAGGCAAACGGAGATGGCAGAGTGACTGGGGACTGGGGGCCCCTGTAAGCGATGGGTTCAAGAGGCCCCTGGAGGAGGTAATGTTGGAGTTGATACCTAAATGAGAAGCTCCTGGGGAGGGTGTTCAGGCAGAGGGGTTAGTGTGCTGAGGCCCGTAGGATGGGGGGAGGAAGCACTCTTGGCATGTTCCAGAAACAGAAAGTCTCTGGGGCTGGAGCCTTCTTGCTACCTGTGCTACCTCCCTAAAGTGGGGACACATGACCTTACCTTCGAGATTTAGGCACATGGTGGGGACATCCCCACTTCTGCCCCCTGCGAGTGTGGGGCAGTGGCTAACAGAGCAGGCTTGGGAGCCCGTCTCCTGGGTTCTGTCCTGGTCCAGTGCTCCCCAGTGACGGAGCCTTGTTTATGCCTCAGCTTCCCTCTTTGTAAGATGGAGCTCGTCATGACATCTACTTCGTAGGGTTGTGTGGGGATTAAGGAAATCAATCCATCTCAGAGTGCCCAGAACAGTGCCTGGGACCAACGAGAAGTGCAGTAAACATGGCCACGTCGTCGTTACTCCTGGGATGAGGGCCAGCAACAGTGTGACTCTGCCAGCTTCCCAGGGAGCAGAAGATCTTTGTGGCCATCAGGGTCATGGTTCTGAGGGTGGGGATGTGTGGGCAGGGCTGCTCAGTGTAAAGGCAGGACCTGCCCCCCAGCCCTTGACACCCAGCCTCTCCTCTGCAGATGTGGATGAGTGTGCGATGGGCACGCACACCTGCCAGGCGGGCTTCTTGTGCCAGAACACCAAGGGCTCCTTCTACTGCCAGGCCCGGCAGCGCTGCATGGAGGGCTTCCTGCAGGACCCTGAAGGCAACTGTGTGGGTAAGCAGGGGCTGTGGGGCTGGGGGCACCAGCCGGGGGCTCTACTAGGGGCATTGTGGGGGCTTTGAGGGAGGCCTGGCTTCTGCTCCATTCCTCTCCCAGCCTCCTTGTCCCTCCCTGTGAATGGCATGTCAAGTGTTCAACCCTGGGGGTGCCACTACCCCCAAAGTGCAGCTGCTTCCACTACCTTGAGCTGTCGGACCTTGGCTGAGTTACTATTCAGTGGCCTCCGTGAAGCTGTCTGTGGAGTTGGACTGGATGCGAATGAGTATCCATTTTTTTTAACCAGTCAGCAGTGGCTGTGTGATAGATAATGACCTGGCACATACATCTACACACATCCGGGAAGAACTGGAATACCAGCGTCCCCACACAGTGCTGCGTGTGATACCCACTGAAATTCCCCATTACCAGAGAATGCCAGTGAGACCTCCTAGAATGATTCCATGCTACACTCGAGGGTTGAGGCTTACAGTTGTACGGATGCCAGTCTAGTTGTCCCCAGGTGGGCCTGAGGTTCCACCCACTCTGCGCCCCCATCAACTCCTTCCAAAAAGGGGGTTGCTAACTTAGTCTCTGCGCCTCTAAAATGTCTTGTTAATGTGCTGCGCTTCCCCAGCATCACGTGCTTCCCCGGCATGTGGTTGGTGTAGTTATCCTGGTACTGAGCCTCGATCCCGCCCTGCCTCCAGCTGCTCCATTGGGCAGATACGAGACGGTGTAGGGCCAGCCAGCAGGTGCTTGGGTTCTGGGAAGTGGGGCACAGGGGTGGGACAGTGTGGCCCTGCAGTTCTGACCAAGGCTGGTCTGGAGCCTAGGACCAGTCCCCTCCCAGTGTGGCCCTGGGAGGGGATGGGGCTTGGGAGGACACCACGCCAGGCTCCGTGTCACCCTCACCTGCCTCTGCAGACATCAATGAGTGCACATCATTGCCCGAGGCTTGTCGGTCAGGCTTCAGCTGCATCAACACAGTGGGCTCCTACACTTGCCAGAGGAACCCACTGGTCTGCAGGCGCGGCTACCACGCCAGTGAAGATGGGGCCAAGTGTGTGGGTAAGGCCCGCTGCCTCTGCCCTGCCAGCCAGCGCGGCTTGCTCACCTCCCTACCCGTGGGAGGTGAATGTGGAGGGAGCCCCAGGCCTCAGGGTGCCCTGCTCATCCACAGACGTGAACGAGTGTGAGACAGGTGTGCATCGCTGTGGTGAGGACCAGGTGTGCCACAACCTCCCCGGCTCCTACCGCTGCGACTGTAAAGCCGGCTTTCAGCGGGACGCCTTTGGCCGGGCCTGCATTGGTAGGTAGGGCTGGCGGCCAGGACTCCTGGGGAACACTTGGCTGGGCCCATGCCCTCTGTGCGCTCCACCTCCCCATGCCCAGCACCCCCATTGCCTGAGTGGGATCCACCTGCTGAAGCCCCTAAGGCCGCCTTCCAGCTGGCCTCATCCTCCTGCTTGGCCTGGTTGTGACTTCCCCACCTTCACAGTCCCTGCTGTCTCATCCCTGTGGCTGTGCCCCTCTTGCTCTGGTCTTTCCTCCTTCCCTCAGTCTCTGTCACCATCTCTTATTGTCACTTGCTATGCCTGTGTCTGTCCCTCTGGCCTCTGCCTCTGGCCTTCCTCCAACACCCTTGCTGTGTCCCCGCCACCTGGTCTCTTTGCCTCTCTGTCCTTGCCTCTCCCTGTCTTTCCTTCTGTGTCCTTCTCCCACCCAGTCCCCTCTTCGGCCCCGGGTGGCCCCTGGGGGTGGAGGGAGCTGGCTTCCAGGCCACCTACCCTGTGCCTGCTGCTGCCTGCCCTCCCGTAGATGTGAACGAGTGCTGGACCTCGCCGGGCCGCCTGTGCCAGCACACGTGTGAGAACACACGCGGCTCCTACCGCTGTTCCTGCACCTCCGGCTTCCTGCTGGCGGCGGACGGCAAGCACTGTGAAGGTATGCTGGCGCTAATCTCTGACCCTGACCCTGGCCTCCAACCCCATGCCGCCTGGTATCAACAACGCACAAAGCCACCTTAGAAAGCCCGGAGGCTCCCCGACCCTTGACCTTCACACTTTCACCCACACTGGCCCCTCCCTCCTCCTCCACCTGGCCAGTCCCTCTAAGGCCTCCACTCTCACCTTCCTCCCATTGATTTCTGCCCTGAATTCCCCCGATGAGGTCCTGGGGCCCCAACTCCCTCAGTCCAGAGGGGCTGGGTCTCTGTGTCATCTGTACCCCTAAATGGGGAATCCGAGGCATCCAAGGTTCATGTACCCACCTGTGTGGGATGCACCTGTGGCTGAAGGAGGGGCTGTCACATTATTCCCACAGGTGTTCATGGTGCTGTTGGCCCAAGTTCAGTGGGGCCTGGTGTGGAGTGAGGCCACCAGGCTGCTCAGTGTGGGAGTGAGGGGCCAAGACAGAGGGGCATGGGGTCTTGGCCCCATTTACCTAGCACAGTCTTTTCTAGCCCCTCCCCAGCCTGGAGGCACTTCCCTCGCTTTCTCCTGGTGAGATGAGTTGGCTGAGACCCCTCAGAGGCCATGCATCCCTTCCCAGTCACCGGGCCTGGCAGGAGAGCTGGCCCTCGCGTGGGTCAGCCCCATTCCAGACCAGGGAGCATGGCGGGCCTGGCTGTCAGGAGGCACCTGGATGCACTCTCCAAGGCAGACCTGGGCCCTGCCATGACTGCCCGCTGGTGTCCCTGCAGACGTGAACGAGTGTGAGGCCCACCGTTGCAGCCAGGAGTGTGCCAACATCTACGGCTCCTACCAGTGCTACTGCCGCCAGGGCTACCAGCTGGCTGAGGACGGGCATACCTGCACAGGTACCTCTTCTCTGCCCAAGGGCTCCCTTCCAGAGAGACACTCCTCCCCTTGTGCCAGGCTCCCTGAGAGTCCTACCTGGGCCATGGACACAGAAAGGTTTTAGCATCAGATCTGAGTTCAGGCCCCAGCCCTGCAGTTTCCTGGCTGTGTGACCTTGGGCAAATTGCCTCTCTACTCTGACCTCAGGCTCCTCCTCTGTAAAATGGGAATAATGGCTCTGACTTCAGGGGGATGAAGAACTAAGTTGACATAGGTGCCCATGAGTAGCATCTGATTGTCCCTTCCGCTGGTGGCAGCAATCAGGGTGTAAGCACTGGAGTGGGATCCTGTTTTGCTTTGTGGCCTTGGGCAAGTCTCTTCTACTCTCTCAGTCCCCTTGTCCTCATTTTAAAAATGGGCCCCTATGCTCTGTGACTGTGACAGGGACAGGCTGACTGTCAGTGGCTGGGCCCTGTGGGTGGACGGGGTTCACCGGGGGCCGAACCTCTCTTTGACAGACATCGACGAGTGTGCTCAAGGCGCCAGCGTCCTCTGCACCTTCCGCTGTCTCAATGTGCCGGGGAGCTACCAGTGTGCATGTCCTGAGCGGGGCTACACCATGACCGCCAATGGGAGGTCCTGCAAGGGTGAGCAAGTCCCCCAGCCCCCACCTCCACCAGGGCCTCGGGCAGACTCCAAGCAGACCCAGAAAAGCACACACAGCTTGCATCCCCACACCCAGTGCAGAAATTCAGGATGGCCACTGCCTCCAGTGGTCACGTTAACTGAGGTGGTGCCTGGGATGAAGAAGATGACGGTCTTGCTGCTGATCAGTCCAGCTTAGAATCTTCTAGGCTTGAGCTCAGCTCTGGGACTTTGCCCTGAGAGTGGAACAGGGATACTATGGGGTGATTCTAAGGAGGCAGGAGGCCTGTCCAGTGAGAAGACTGCAGAAGAGCCGCAGGGAACTCCGGCAGTGTCCCGAGTCTCTGTAGTGTTATGCAGGCACAGGGGGATCAGGCAGGTCTGTGGACCCAGAGGGTAGGGTGGGATCCCTGGAGTAGGGCAGGGGGTCATGGGGAGGCTAATCCCAGCCCTTGTGCTTAAAGGCTTTCTCCTTGTCAGAGCTGTGTAGAGCTGGGAGGGGGTGCACAATGGGAGGGTCTCCCACTCCCCTGCCATTGAGGATGTACAAGGGCTGGCCAGTCACCTGTCCGAATTTGCAAGAGAAGGAACTGTGTCCCTGAATAGAGACCACGTTCCGTGGTATTTAATGTTCCTCCTCCGCTAGAGAGTCATAATTCTATGTTCAGTGCCATTTGCGACCAGATTCTGGGCCTGGTAAGTCACCAGGGCAAGGTGAGGGGCCAGGACGCAGAAGGGGCCCTTGCCTCGGGAGAACCAACCCCTAAGCCCCTCAGCCCCTGGGCCCCTTGGCCCCTTGGCCCTCAGCCCCTCAGCCCCTCAGCCCCTCGGCCCTTTGGCCCCTGGGTGCCGCAGAGCTCAGACCACCTGCCCTCCTCCTGGCTTCAGTGGTCAGGTCTTCCCCACATGTGGAGGTGAGAACCTGGAGTTCCCTGGGGTGCAGCCTTCAGGGTGTGACCAGGGGCCTGGCGTAGCCTTGGGCATCTTGTTGGCTCACAAAGGCAGGTCCTGGGGTCAGAGTTAGCACCCAGAAGGGTTTGGAGTTAGCCCAGCATGGTGCAGGCTGGTGGTTCCTCCCTGTCAGTGGGTCCTGAGATCAAGTCGGTCGACTTTAGCCAGCTCTCTGTGTTCGCCTTTTTATTAGCATAGAACAGAAAGCAGCATCGGGCAGGGTAGAGTGGCGCAGCATGGGGCAGGTACCCCTAGGTTCTAGCCCTGATGTGTGTACCTAGTCCCAGTGCTCAAGGAGTCCTTACTGTGGGTGGATGTAAACATACCAGAGTCATAAGTTAAATCAGAAGATGGTGAGAAGACTCGACTTCTCTGACTGGGAGTCCTGATGGGCCCATAGAAGCTGGCCTAGGTCTTGCGGGCTGCAAAGCCCTCTGCTATTTAATTTTAAAAAAAATCAATATGGACTCTGTAAAAGGTAAGGATTCTACTCACCATGTGCTTAGCTTGGCAGGAAATACGACTTTATCCCTCTGGATTGTGATTTCACATGTGACACCAAGGCCCTCTTCCTCCTGGTGCCAGAACACAAGTGTGGCCACTCAAGGAAGCCCGGTCACACCCTGCAGTGACATTAGCTCTTGGAGGAATTTCAGGATGCCAACCTGTCTACACTGAGGACAGACTCTCCCTGGCTCTTTATTTTCCGACCCACACCAAGCACCTTGGGGACACCTGGATGCCCACACGTGCCTGGCTGGCCACTAGAGAGGGCTCCCTGGGACTTGGCATATGCCCATCATGGGTGTACCTGACACCAGTGCTTCTCTCTTGACCAGGCTTGACTCCACCCTGTCTCTGCATCCTCTTCTTGGGGTGGCTGCCCCTCTGCCCCCACGGCTTGCTCTGTTTTGAAGAACTGGTGAGGCCAGGTCCCCTCTGCAAGCCCCCGCTGCGTCACCAGCCCACACCAGGAGGTTGGGGCAAGGTAGAGCCCCACATCCGCACATCTGTTGCCCTCACTTCCTCTCCAGACCTTCCTTCTGGAAGAGCCTTCTGACTCACATGGTGGGCAAGGGCACAGCGGAGGCTGCCGGCTCCCCGGCCTCGTCCATTTCCCAGGTCACTCCACATAGCCACTTCTGCAGCTACTGACCTTTAGAGCTAAGAAGTTGTCCTCTTGTGCTATTCTGGCTTGGGCCAAACCCTGAGGTCCCTTGGCTCAAATGGAGGCGGAGACCAACCTTGGGGGAAAGAATATGCTGGACAATGTCTCCATTAGCCTCCAGCCCCTCTCCAACAGTTGAAAAAAAAAAAAAAACAAAAAAAACCGACAGGGAAATCCCAAGGCATTTAGACTCAGCTCTCTCCCCTGGAATGCACACTCCATGAAGGTAGGGCCCTGTCTGTCCAGCTCACCAGCATCTAGAGCAATGCCCAGCACATAGTAGGTGCTCATTGAACATTTGACCCCATGACTGAGCTGAGAGGGGACTACTGCTCATGTTTGCATGCATTCCCCTGCAGTCTTTCTCTAAGCAGATACACACATATACCCTACTTGTATGAAGTATCAGTTGAGGCCATGCTGAAAGTCACCCTGAGTCCCGCTCGGTCTGTGTAGGAAGAGCCCTTCTCTGCATGCCACTCGGATGGGGCAGGCCAGCTCTGAGCAGTGCTGTCCGACCTACCCCTGAGCTATTGTGGGCTTCTGGGCCTCAGGTCCTTCAGAAGCCCTCCGAAGCCTCTCTTCTGGGGCTGTGTTTTGTAGGACTCACCTGTTTCCGTCCTTTTTGCTCTGACTCCCGCTTCTGCACATGTGAGTTCAGCTGACCCTGGCTGTCTCTGATGAGGCCGCAATGGCAGCCCTGGATATGGGGCCTAGTCCAGCTCCCACATTACCTGCACTCTCCAGGGGCCTGGCAACACTGATGGACGAGACCCTGGGGCCTCAGGAAGACCTGTGACTGACCACCTCCTGTGAGCTGGGTGAGGCCAGGCCGCAGCCACTCACCCTTCTCGCACCTTCCCTTCTGGGCATCGCCATCAGCAGCAGCCCAGAGCTGAAGCAAAAAGCTCCCACCTCCTTCCTGCCCCACCCATGCAAGCTCCGGGGTTACTGGAGTGGGCCGCCCAGGGCATAGGCTGAGATGCAGGAGGAGGCCCTCTCCATGTGGAGTCCATTAGCGAATAATCAGCAGCCTGGGACCACCCAGTTGGGCTCTACCCTGACTGGACTGTTGCCATGTTTTCTCCCACTCACCTCTGTGCCACCATGGGACCCATTTTACAGAGGGAGGGAAGAGAGGCCCGGAGAGGTAAACAGATGTGAGCTGACCCCCTACAAGAGAGGCTGGTGGCCAAGAGCCCAGAGTGGGTGGTGGGCCTGGGGTAGTGAGTCCTGGCCTTGCCTTGGAAGCCACGTGACCCGGGGCACATTTGTGGACACCTGCACCTGCCTTGTGGGGTTGGTGTCGATGCAGAGTGCCTCAGGCATCGCAGGGATGTTAGGCAGTAAACTCTGGAGGCAGGCTGATTATTGTTACTATTACTCTTATGTCGTTGTTATTGTTAGGAGTCAGCTTGGCATCATGACTGATCCCAGATTTTGGCATCAGGCACACCTGGCTTGCTGCCCTGCTCACTGCGGTGTGACCCTGAGCAAGGCTTTGCCCCTCTCTGTACCTCCATGCCCTCATCTGTCTGAGGAAGCCAGTGACCCTCACTGCACGGGGCTGGTGTGAGGACTGAGTGAGGAGAAATTCCTAAATGGTATTGATATGGAGGATTGGAAAACAAAAATTGAAGCCCTCCGTGGTTGCCCCTGAAAGACCCCTGCCTCCACCCCATGGGACTTCCCTGAGGCCTCCTCAGACGGCCCTCTCTGGGCTGAGCAGCTCATCCTCAAAGAAAGTTTCTTAAGAACCCATTTCTAAGACCTTTTGTTGTCCTCTGGGGTGTCTGTGGGTTACACACACATGCACACACACACACATACACCCTGGCTTATCTGAGCTTTTGTGAACAATATCTATTCCTATGTCTGTTGATGTTTATATGTATATGTTTCTTTGTCCTGGATGGGCCCTCTGTGTGTTTCTGTGCACCTGCGTGGGTGTGCGTGTGCTCCCGTGTGTGCTGAGCCTTTGTGCTTGTTGGAGTTCCTTCTGAATGTCACAGGAAGCGTCAGCACATCTGTGGCTCATGGGGGACGTTCACTCATAGCTCTGTGTCTCGGAGTCTGTACTTGCAAGCGATGGGTCTTACACTTCCTTCCAGCAAGACATGTTGCGCGCTGCTCCATGCAGGCACTCCACTGGGCGCTGGGGACACCGTGGGAATGAGAAGAACAAATACTCCTGCCCTTCTGGAGCCCAGGTTGAGGGGCACGGTGGAAACATACAAAACACGCAGCCATACAAAACAGCCTAGGTGTGTTGCAGAGCACGACAAGCCACAGGAGGATAAAATGGGTGGGATGGAGGGTGAAGGAGGACCACTGCAGAGTCAGGGAGGCCGTCCTGGAGGGGGTGACTCAAGGTCTGAGAGTTAAAAGATGAGAAGGAGCCAGCAGTAGGAAAAGCTGGGGAAAGCGTTCCGGCAGCAGCAAAGGCCCTGGGGTAGATTAAGGGTCAGGCTATTGGGGCAGCCCAAGGATGTCCAGCAGGACTGTGGCCTCTATGGAAGAGAAGGGGCTTAGAAAGGCCAGAGAGGCCTTGCCCTGTGTGGCTTGATGTCCAAGGGTGAGACTTAGGCTTTATTCTGGAGTGCGAGAAGCCATTGGAGGATGTGACATGAGGTGATTGACGCTTTAGAGCAAGGTCCCGTATTGCGGGTGCCGAGCAAGTGAGATGGGGCATGTGTGTCCAGGGAGGCACACAGGCTGTTCTCACAGGTCCAGCTGCCGTGGGGCCCAGATCTCTCATGCAGGCTGGGGAGGTTCAGGCTGGGCCCCCCAGCTGTGGCGACTCTGCCACTGCCCTTCTTTTCCCCCAGACCTGGATGAGTGTGCACTGGGAACCCACAACTGTTCCGAGGCTGAGACCTGCCACAACATCCCAGGCAGCTTCCGCTGCCTGCGCTTCGATTGTCCTCCCAACTACGTCCGAGTCTCCAACACGTGAGTGCCCCCACCCCAGCCCCCAACCCAGGGAGCCTGCCCTGGTCCCATGCTACCCAGGGGAGAGGCCGAGAGATGGGTGCCTGCCTCGACCACCTCCTTCTCTTCCCAGCCCCTGACTGCTGGGTCTGTGGGATTGGTGACCAAAACAAATAGAAGTACCTTGCAGAGAGTTCAGGGTTGAGAGAAAGAAGGGGAAAAGACTCACAGAAAACACCAGCCCTCTTCCTCACACACATACATAGTAGTTACTGCTGTGTGACCAGTTATCCCAACCAACATTGAGCACCATAATACGACACATAATTGTCTGTCACACAGTGTCTAAGGGCTGGGAGTAGTGTAGCTAGGTGGTCTGGCTCAGGGTCTCATGGGCTGCCCGCTGAGGCTGCAGGGTCCTGCCACCACTCATGGGGCTCTGGGCAGGAGGCCTCACCTCCATATCATGTGAGCTCCTCCAGGGGGCTGCTTGTGACATGCCACTCCCCACCTCGGCATCAGGAGCATGAGTGACAGCCGCTTAACCTCACTTAACCTCAGAACTGACAGACTGCTACTCTGCCACCAGCCACATAGCCCGGCACTTGGGAGGGACCCTGGGTACACTGGGAAGAAGGGAGAAGGGAGGAGGAAGGGAAGGGAAGAAGGAAAAGGACGGAGAAAGAAAGAATGGGAGGATGGCAGGAGGGAGGAAGAAAGGAACATGGGGAGGGTAAGAGCTGCTAATGAGTCTGGCCGGTGCCATGCTAAGCTTTGTATGTATAACTTCACCCCATTCCAGTGAGTCCATGAAGCTTTTATTAACCTCCTCTCACAGGCGAGAAAACAGACCCAGGAGAAATAAGGGGACTTACCTGAGGCTTCCAGGCCACTAGGAGGAGAGCTGGCCCTTGATCCTGCTGCTGAGCTGTGCCATATGTGTGTCCCTGTCTGGGGTGGGGGTGGGTGGGTGAGCAATGGGTGACCCAGCCCATCCTCCCTGCAGGAAGTGCGAGCGCACCACGTGCCATGACTTCGTGGAGTGCCATAACTCGCCGGCGACCATCACGCACTACCAGCTTGACTTCCAGACGAACCTCCTGGTACCCACGCACATCTTCCGCATTGGCCCCGCACCAGCCTTCACAGGGGACACCATTGCCCTGACCATCATCAGGGGCAATGAGGAGGGCTACTTTGGCACGCGCAGGCTCACCCCCTACACGGGCGTGGTCTACCTGCAGCGGGCGGTGCTGGAGCCCCGGGACTTTGCCCTGGACGTGGAGATGAAGCTCTGGCGGCAGGGCTCCGTCACCACCTTCCTGGCCAAGATGCACATTTTCTTCACTGCCTTTGGCGTGTGAGGTGCCAGCATGGGCCACCTGCAGGGGCGGTGCAGCCCGGGGCTCACACTGTGTGGGAGGGACTGGGTTACTATTGTGGTTTTTACTATAACTTTGTAAATTAACTTAATTTTGCTGACTTGATTCCTGTGGCCTTCTGGACGCCTCCTCTGCCCCACAGGAGGAAGTTCCACAGCAGGCGGTGTGTTCTCATGCAGGCACCAAGTGGAAGCTTGTGGGGTGGGCCACAGCGGTGGCGGGTGCCCTGTGGGTGAGGCCGGGAGACACACAACCACGTTGGGGCTCTTGGACTCCCCTGGATGACCTGTCCCCA
Source organism: Cacajao melanocephalus (assembly GCA_963573385.1). NCBI lineage: Eukaryota > Metazoa > Chordata > Mammalia > Primates > Pitheciidae > Cacajao > Cacajao melanocephalus. Next base: position 23,519 of record CAUYLG010069074.1, on the reverse strand, counting down.
AAGTTGACATTCCATTTCATGTTCCACTGTGATTCTTTTCCTTTTTTTTTAAAAAAAATCATTTTAAAGTTTTTTGTTTAATTATAAAGTAGTATATGTACATTGTAAAAAAAAAGCTCAACTAGTATGAAGGGTTATAAAGTAACAGAGGAAAATACCTCTTGGTCCCTTTACTTTTGTAAAGCATTTTAAGTTTGACAGTGTTCCGTGCCTGGCCAGCTGTTGCAGGGTTCCGTGGCCTGACCAGCTGTTGCAGGGTTCCGTGGCCTGGCCAGCATGTAAGTTCATTGATCAAGACCTTGATGTCCTTCTCAAATACCAAGCGCCGCACCGGGAGTCACCTTGGGGTGAGAGCACCCCCGTGTGAGCAGACACTCCTCGGGCCCTTTATTCTGCTTTTACCACTTCTGCTTTCCCTCCATCCTCCTACCTCCTTCTTCCGCCTTCCCCAGATGGGGACCTCCACCTCTGGTCTGTCACTTGGATGTCATCCAGAACTTGTCCTGGCCCCTGTTGCTGAGCTGTCAGGTCAGGCAGTAGACCTGGGCAGGTGCCTGAAGGAACCTGGGAAACTGAGGCCCTGAGACCAGAAGGGATCTGGCAGCTCCTTGGGTGGTTCCAGAGTTGTCCTAGGGGAAAGCGTGCCTGCTCATGACTACACCAAGTACCTCTTTGCATCCCCGGGTAGCACATTCCTGCGCAAACCATTTCCATTTTATTAAGAAACTCTGGGTCCAGGTGTGGTGGCTCACACCTGTAACCAAGGTGGGTGGATCGCCTGAGCTCAGGCGTTTGAGACGTGGGCAACATGGCAAAACTCCATTTCTACAGAAATACAAAAATTAGCCAGGCATGGTGGCCCATGCCTGTAGTCCCAGCTACTCAGGAGGCTGATAGGGGAGGATGGCTTGAACCCAAGAAGTGGAGGTTGTAGTGACCTGAGATGGCGCCACTGCACTCCAGCCTGGTGACAGAGCCAGACCTTGTCTCAAAAACAAAACAAACAAAACAAAAACCTCTGGGGGCTGCCCTCCCCGTTAAATGTTTGTTTTGACATTGTCCAGAACATTATGTGTATTTCAGATTTTGAGATTGTTTTGTAGCCACCTTCAATCGTAAGTAAGGGTGGCCTCAGTCAGAGTCCAACCATTGTCTCTCAAACAAAAATTTTCTAGTCCCAGATCCCTGTGGTCACTCCTGGGTGGCACTAACAGGCTTTTGCCATAAAGCCCCATCTGTGTAAGGACTCTGGGGCTTTTGGGGATAGTTTTATGGGAAGGAGTTGCAATATTCCTGGACATGGAGTGTGAACCCCCGAAAATCTGAATCAACTGACCAGAGGCTGGTCCTCAATCACTGTTGCCTGAAGGGCAGTTTTACCTGCCTTCTATTTCACAGCAATCGGTGGAAGAGGCATTCCCAGCCGCACCATCTCCATCCCCAGCATATGCTCGGATAAAGCTGGTGCAGCCACTTCACAGAGTTTGTTCCAGCATTCCAGTTTTCACCTAAGTCTCCACCTTAGTTCCATCGACCATCACATTTCTGCATCTTCCCCATTGAATGAGAACCTCCATTCAGATTTCACTGATGGGGTTTGGAATCACAGAGCAGGGACTCCCGTAGACAGAGTCTGCCCTCCCCCCGCCGTGGGCCTACGGCTTTGGGTCCCCAGCTAGGTGGTGAGCCAAGGGACTCGGGCCTTTTCCTGGTTAGATTGTAAGACCACTGCCTCAGGCAACTCGAGATCAGAATTCTCACTGTCATTTTAGGCCTCCCAGCTTTTAAAAATCCTCCAAACTAGAATGAATAACGCAGATGTTTTAGGGTCTTTTCACACTGGATGGCTCGCAGAGTCCTCCCGCTTCTGTGAGTGGACCAGCTACTGCACTGAGACCGTTGTTTTGTCCCCATCAATGTCCATTTTATTCATCTTACTTCTTAACGACTGTTTAAATGCTTCCACTCTGCTGGGATGAGTCCCTTGACTCTCTCCTCGGCCCTACCCCTTTGTTTCGTCCGTGCTCTCATGAAAACCTTTGCTGTCTGTTGGCTCCGCACATCTTTCCCCTTGTAGGAGGCTCTGAGGCCAGGAGCCGCATCTTGGGCCAACTGACTGTATCGTGGCCCAGCATCAGAATCTACCCCACACATTCCTTGGGTAGGGCCTTAGGCTAGAGGCTGCTGTCCAGGCTGACCAGAACCTTAGGCCAGGGTCCCCTCCCACACTCACCCTTACTTACCTTTTAACTGTTGCAGATAACAATAACCAAAGGATTTTATCTTTTCCTTTTTTGTTGTTTCTTTGCATTTTCTTATACTCTAGAGAGCCAACTGCTTAGGAGTTGGATCCATCATGTCGAAATTCCATTGGTAACTTTTACCTTAAAAAATTGATTGCATTGGTTCTACTTGCAAATGTATTTAAAAAAAAAAAAGACAAAAAATTGATTGCAACACAGCCACCACCAGGAATCAAAGTTCCCTCGGCTCCCACCCTTTTACTTCTGCTCTTCCCAAACTACATGTTCCAGTGAGTCAGGGTTGGTCTAGAAAGTCCCACTTCTGACACCAACTGTAAGGAGTTCAGCAAATGATAGTTTAAGGAAGCCATCCCCACCAGACTGTCCTCACTTCAAGCACCAGCCGAAAGTGTGGGTGTTTCCAGGATCACCCTCCCTTCAGACCAGTTGGCGACATATCAGAGGCCCCCGTAACCATCCTAAGGTACAACAATTCACTAGAATGATGCAAAGAAGCATATAGCACTCAGGAAAGTGCTATACTTATTACAATTTTATTCTAGTAAAAGGATACAGATCCAAGCCAGCCAAGGGGAGAGACACAGACGGCAGAGTCCAGGAAGGGTCCAAACATGCAGTTTCTGGTTGTCCCAGATGGTGTGACCTCCTCCCAGATACAATGTATGAAAATACACAGAGGATGACCAACCAAGGAAGTTTATTTGAGCCATTGGTACCTGGAGTTTTTACTGGAGCTCATTGGCACAGATATTCCCCAGCACAAAGTGGCAGCACAATTGCTAAAGATGGCACCAGTGGTGGCATGGGAACACGCACAGGGAATCCTGTGGCCGGAAATGCCAATGCAGGCATTGGAAAAATGTGAGGGAATGATGACTACAGACAGTGGAATTGGCCAGGGACTGCTGAGTCGCGCTGCCCTGCAGAGGGATGAGAGAGTCTGAGCTGTGAGTAGGAGGTTGGTGGCTAAGCGGGAGGCAGAGGGCTTAGGGCAGCTCACAAAGCAGCACCTGTCTCCTGAAGGGGAAGGGCAGGCAGAGCTGAGTGGCAGGCCGAAGACCTGATTGTGAATTTTCTGTTGAATGTAATAGGAAAAGTCCAACCAAATGCAGTGAAAAATGGGGAAGGGCATGCCAGCACAAGGGAACAGCATGTGCAGTTTCTGAAGTGGAGAAACCTGATCTGCCTGGAAGGACTGGATGAGGAACAAGTGTGGCGGGGGTGCGGTGGGGCAGGGTCAGCAAGACACTACGAGCCTCCACTAGGGCTCTGAGCAAATCCCCAGGGCACTAGGAGCAGCTGAAGCAGGGGCAGCGGTGACAGCCTCCGACCTGCATTTCACCACACCCCTCTGGCTATAGTCTGGCGGATTACAGGGGAGGCCCTGCTAGAGTTGATCCCTCTGGGGATATTGGGACGCTGTGGTGTGGGGTCCTGGGATGCCAGTTTTATCACTTGGGCTGTATCTCATGCCTGGGCCCCTCTCTTATCTCAAGGACAAGCCGGTGACTCACCCATCTCAGACTGTACAACCCTGCTGGACCCATCTCAGCCAGAGCAGCGACATTCACACCCATGTTCATTATCTCTGCCCTCCTGCAGGAGGAGGAGGGTGTGGAATGGAGCGCAGCCCCACCCCGGCCCCAGACACACTCACATGTGGTAGTCCCACATGGTCTGGGCAGCACCCAGCCCACCCGCTGGCCTCCCCTGCCAGGGCTTCTCTGCTCCCTGTGGGTCCTGTGCCTGGGTCAGCCTGTCTGTCCTCTCTGGGCATGGCCAGCCTGGGACCAGCTAGAGATAGGCACACCATGATGGGCAGGTCTGTACAGCTGCTGCACTATCAGGACATGCAGAGGGCATGTGAGGAGTGCCTGGGGTCCCTGGCCTTCTTGTTGGGTTGGTTTTGGGGAGCTAGGAGTGAGGGCTGGCAGCTACCCACACCACTGTCCCTGGGGGCTATGTCAATATCCCCATCCCTGCCCCCCAGGCCTCCATCCTAACATCTTCATTGTGTATCTCTGTGCTGAAAGTTGGTTTAGAAAATGGATACTGTGGTGTGGTGGGCAGGTATTTTTTTTTTTTTTTTTGAGACAGAGTTTCACTCTTGTTGTCCAGGTTGGAGTGCAATGGCGTGATCTCAGCTCACCACAACCTCCCCCTCCTGGGTTCAAGTGATTCTCCTGCCTCAGCCTCCCGAGTAGATGGGATTACAGGCATGCGCCACCATGCCCAGCTAATTTTTTATTTTTAGTAGAGATGGGGTTTGTCCATGTTGTTCAGGCTGGTCTTGAACTCCCGACCTCAGGTGATCTGCCTGCCTTGGTCTTCCAAAGTGCTTGGATTACAGGTGTGAGCCACCACACCCAGCCTGGGTATGTATTTTTTAAAATAAAGTTTTAGTTTTAGAATAGTTTTTGATTTCTAGAAAAGGTGCAAAGCTAGTACAGACAGCCCCTGAGGGTTCTCCACCTAATTCCCTCCACTGCTAACACCTTACATTACCATATGCCCACAGTGAGATGTGTATCAATCAATACTGACATATTCTTAACTAAAGTCCATACATTATTTAGCTTTCCTAATTTAATGTCCTTTTATCTGTCCCAGGACCTCCTCTGGGATACACATTACAGTTTCTTTTCTTTTTTTTTTTTTTATTGTATTTGGGCTCTGGGGTACATGTGCACGTCCTGCATCCTGAAGGATTGTTGCATGAGTACATACATGCCGTGGTGGTTTGCTGTCTCCATCTCTCCCCCGCCACCCCGTTGCCTACATCAGGCATTTCTCCTGGTGTTATCCCTCCCCCTCCTCCCCGCCTGCCCCCTGCTGTTCCCCCTTCCCCTCCACTGCCTGACCTAGCCCTGTGAGTGTTGTTCCCTTCCCTGTGCCCAAGTGTTCTCATTGTTCATCACCCGCCTATGAGTGAAACCATGCAGTGTTTGGTTTTCTGTTCTTGTGTCAGTTTGCTGAGAATGATGGTTTCTAGGTTCATCCATGTCTCTACAAAGGACACGAACTCCTTGTTTTTTATGGCTGCATAGTATTCCATGGTGTATATGTACCACATTTTTTTTTGTCCAGTCTATCATCGATGGGCATTTGGGTTGGTTCCAGGTCTTTGCTATTGTAAACAGTGCCACAATGAACATATATGTGCATGTGTCTTTATGATAGAAAGATTTATAATCCTTTGGATATATACCCAGTAATGAGATTGCTGGGTCAAATGGAATTTCTATTTCTAGGTCCTTGAGGAATCGCTACACTGTCTTCCACAATGATTGAACTAATTTACACTCCCACCAACAGTGTAAAAGTGTTCCTTTTTCTCTACATCCTCTCCAGCATCTGTTGTCTCCAGATTTTTTAATGATCGCCATTCTAACTGGTGTGAGATGGTAGCTCAATGTGGTTTTGATTTGCATTTCTCTAATGACCATTGATGATGAGCATTTTTTCATATGTTTGTTGGCCACGTATTTGTCTTCATTTGAAAAGTGTCTGTTCATATCCTTTGCCCAGTTTTGAATGGGTTTGTTTGTTTTTTTTTCCTGTAAATCTGCTTTAGTTCTTTGTAGATTTTGGATATTAGCCCTCTGTCTGATGGGTAGATTGCGAAAATTTTTTCCCGTTCTGTTGGTTGTCGGTTTACTCCAATGATTGTTCCTTTTGCTGTGCAGAAGCTCTGGAGTTTAATTAGATCCCATTTGTCTATTTTGGCTTTTGTTGCCAATGCTTTTGGTGTTTTAGTCATGAAGTCTTTGCCTGTGCCTAAGTCCTGAATGGTTTTGCCTAGGTTTTCTTCTAGGGTTTTTATGGTGTTAGTTCTTATGTTTAAATCTTTAATCCATCTGGAGTTAATTTTTGTGTAGGGTGTGAGGAAGGGGTCCAGTTTCAGCTTCCTGCATATGGCTAACCAGTTTTCCCAACACCATTTGTTAAACAGGGAATCCTTTCCCCATGGCTTGTTTTTGCCTGGTTTGTCAAAGATCAGATGGTTGTAGATGTGTGGCATTGCTTCCAAGGCCTCTGTTCTGTTCCATTGGTCTATCTCTCTGTTTTGGTACCAGTACCATGCTGTTTTGATTACTGTAGACTTGTAGTATAGTTTGATGTCAGGTAGCATGATGCCTCCAGCTTTGTTCTTTTTGCTTAGGATTGCCTTGGCTATGTGAGCTCTCTTTTGGTTCCATATGAAGTTTAAAGTGTTTTTTTTCCCAGTTCTGTGAAGAAGGTCAATCGTAGCTTGATGGGGATAGCATTGAATCTATAAATTACTTTGGGCAGTATGGCCATTTTCATGATATTGATTCTTCCTAACCATGAGCATGGAATGTTTTTCCATCTGTTTGTGTCCTCTCTTATTTCCTTGATCAGTGGTTTGCAGTTCTCCTTGAAGAGATCTTTTACCTCCTTTGTTAGTTGTATTCCTAGGTATTTTATTCTCTTTGTAGCAATTGTAAATGGGAGTTTGCTCATGATTTGGCTCTCTGTTTGTCTGTTATTGGTGTATAGGAATGCTTGTGATATCTGCACATTGATTTTGTATCTTGAGACTTTGCCGAAGTTGCTTATCAGTTTCAGGAGGTTTTGGGCTGAGATGATGGGATCTTCTAAATATACGATCATGTCGTCTGCAAATAGGGACAATTTGACTTCTTTTCCTAATTGAATGCCCTTTATTTCTTTTTCTTGTCTAATTGCTCTGGCTAGAACTTCCAATACTATATTGACTAGGAGTGGTGAGAGAGGGCATCCTTGTCTAGTGCTAGATTTCAAAGGGAATGCTTCCAGTTTTTGCCCATTCAGTATGATATTGGCTGTGGGTTTGTCATAAATAGCTTTTATTATTTTGAGATACGTTCCATCGATACCTAGTTTCTTGAGAGTTTTTAGCTTAAAGGGCTGTTGAATTTTGTCAAAAGCCTTCTCTGCATCTATTGAGATAATCATGTGGTTTTGTTTGGTCTTTGGTCCGGTTTATGTGGTGGATTACATTTGTAGACTTGCATATGTTGAACCAGCCTTGCATCCCTGGGATGATGCCTACTTGATCGTGATGGATAAGCTTTTTGAAGATTTTTGCATCTATGTTCATCATGGATATTGGCCTGAAGTTTTCTTTTTTCATTGAGTCTCTGCCGGGTTTTGGTATCAGGATGATGTTGGTCTCCTGAAATAATCTGGGAAGGATTCCCTCTTTTTGTATCGTTTGGAATAGTTTCAGAAGGAGTGGTACTGCTCCTCTTTGTACGTCTGGTAGAATTTGGCTGTGAACCCATCTGGACCTGGGCTTTTTTTAGTTGGTAGGTTATTAGTTGCTGCCTCAACTTCAGCCCTTGTTATTGGTCTATTCAGGGTTTCTACTTTTTCCTGGTTTAGGCTTGGGAGGGTGCAAGTTTCCAGGAATTTATTCATTTCTTCCAGGTTTACTGGTTTGTGTGCATAGAGTTGTTTGTAGTAATCTCTGATGATAGTTTGTATTTCTGTGGAATCAGTGGTGATATCCCCTTTATCGTTTTTTATTGCATCTATTTGATTCTTCTCTCTTTTCTTTTTTATTAATCTGGCTAGTGGTCTATTTTGTTGATCTTTTCAAAAAACCAGCTCCTGGATTTATTGATTTTTTGAAGGGTTTTTTGTGTCTCTGTCTCCTTCAGTTCTGCTCTGATCTTAGTTATTTCTTGTCTTCTGCTAGCTTTTGAGTTTTTTTTATCTTACTCCTCTAGCTCTTTCAATTTTGATGATAGGGTGTCAATTTTAGATCATTCCTTTCTTCTCATGTGGGCATTTATTGCTATAAATTTTCCTCTAGACACTGCTTTAAATGTGTCCCAGAGATTCTGGTACATTTTGTCTTTGTTCTCATTGGTTTCAAAGAACATCTTTATTTTTGCCTTCATTTCATTGTTGATCCAGTCAACATTCAAGAGCCAGCTGTTCAGTTTCCATGAAGTTGTGCAGTTCTGAGTTAGTTTCTTAATCCTGATTTCTAGTTTGATTGCACTGTCATCTGTGAGACTGTTTATGATTTCCGTTCTTTTGCATTTGTTGAGGAGTGATTCACTTCTAATTTTGTGGTCAATTTTAGAGTAGGTATGATGTGGTGCTGAGAAGAATGTATATTCTGTGGATTTGGGGTGGAGAGTTCTGTATATGTCTATTAGGTTTGCTTGGTCCAGATCTGAGTTCAATTCCTGGATATTCTTGTTAATTTTCTGTCTCGTTGATCTGTCTAATGTTGAGAGTGGAGTGTTAAAGTCTCCCATTATTATTGTGCGGGAGTCTAAGTCTCTTTGTCGTCATTAAGAACTTGCTTTATGTATCTGGGTGCTCCTGTATTGGGTGTGTATATATTTAGGATTGTTAGCTCTTCTTGTTGCATTGATCCTTTTACCATTATGTAATGCCCTTCTTTGTCTCTTTTGATCTTTGTTGGTTTAAAGTCTATTTTATCAGAGACTAAGATTGCAACTCCTGCTTTTTTTTGGTCTCCATTTGCTTGGTAAATCTTCCTCCATCCCTTTATTTTGAGCCTGTGTGTGTCCCTGCATATGAGATGGGTTTCCTGGATACAGCACACCGACGGGTTTTGACTTCTTATCCAGTTTGCCAGTCTGTATCTTTTGATTGGGGCATTTAGTCCATTTACATTTAAGGTTAATATTGTTATGTGTTAATTTGATCCTGCCATTTTGATGCTAGCTGGTTGTTTTGCCCATTAGTTGATGTAGTTTCTTCATGGTGTCGATGGTCTTTACCATTTGGTACGTCTTTGGAGTGGCTGGTACTGGTTGTTCCTTTCTATGTTTGGTGCTTCTTTCAGGTGCTCTTGTAAGGCAGGCCTGGTGGTGACAAAATCTCTCAGAAATTGCTTGTTCATAAAGGATTTTATTTCTCCTTTGCTTATGAAGCTTAGTTTGGCTGGATATGAAATTCTAGGTTGAAAGTTCTTTTCTTTAAGGATGTTGAATATTGGCCTCCACTGTCTTCTGGCTTGTAGGGCTTCTGCTGAGAGACCCGCTGTGAGTCTGATGGGCTTCCCTTTGTGGGTAAGCTGACCTTTCTCCCTGGCTGCCCTTAGCATTTTTTCCTTCTTTTCAACTCTGGTGAATCTGATGATTATGTGCCTTGGGGTTGCTCTTCTTGAGGAATATCTTTGGGGTGTTCTCTGTATTTCCTGGACTTGAATATTGGCCTGCGTTGCTAGGTTGGGGAAGTTCTCCTGGATAATATCCTGAAGCGTGTTTTCCAGCTTGGATTCAGTCTCTTCATTACATTCAGGTACACCTATCAAACGTAGATTAGGTCTTTTCATATGATCCCATATTGCTTGGAGGCTTTGTTCATTTCTTTTCACTCTTTTTTCTCTAATCTTGCCTTCTCGTTTTATTTCATTGAGTTGATCTTCAATCTCTGATATCCTTTCTTCTGCTTGATCAATTTGGCTGTTGAAACTTGTGTATGTTTCGTGAAGTTCTCGTGTTGTGTTTTTCACCTCCATCAGGTCATCTATATTCTTCTCTAAGCTGTTTATTCTTGTTAGCATTTCATCAAACCTTTTTTCAAGGTTCTTAGTTTCCTTGCATTGGGTTAGAACACATTCTTTTAGCTCTGAGAAGCTTGTTATTACCCGCCTTCTGAAGCCTGTTTCTGTCAATTCATCAGACTCATTCTCTATCCAACTTTGTTCCCTTGCTGGTTAGGAGTTGTGATTCCTTGGAGGAAGAGAGGCATTCTGGTTTTGGGTGTTTTCATCCTTTTTGTGCTGGTTTCTTCCCATCTTTGTGGATATATTTACCTGTGGTCTTTGTAGTTGGTGACTTTTGGATGGGGTCTCTGAGTGGACATCCTTTTTGTTGATGATGAAGTTACTTCTTTCTGTTTTTTCAGTTTTCCTTCTAACAGTCAGGCCTCTCTGCTGTAGGATTGCTGGAGGTCCACTCCAGACTCTGCTTGCCTGGGAATCACCTGTGGTGGCTGCAGAACAGTAAGGGTTTCTGCCAGTTTCTTCTTCTGTTATCTTCGTCCCAGAAGGATACCCACCAGATGTCAGCCTGAGCTCTCCTTTATGAGGTGTCTCTTTGGATATACAGTGGTCAGGGAGCTGCTTGAGGAGACAGTCTGACCTTTATAGGAGCTCAAGTGCTGAGCTGTGAGCTCTGTTGTTCCATTAAGAGCTGCTGGGCGGGTACGTTTAAGTCTGCTGCAGTGGAACCCATAACTACCTTTTTCCCCAGGTGCTCTGTCCTGGGTAGGTAGGGCTTTATTTATAAGTTCCTAACGTGCTGCTGCCTTTTTTCAGAGATGCCCTGCCCAGCGAGGAGGTAGCCTAGTCACAGTCTGCCAGCAGAGGCACTGCTGAGCTGCCGTGTGCTCTGCCCAGCTGCTGTGTGAACTTCCTTGCAGTTTTGTTTATAGAGGTATAGTTAGAACTGCCTTGGTAATGGTGGTCTGCCTCAGTAATGGTGGACTGCCTCAGTAATGGCGGACTGCCTTGGTAGCGGTGGACTGCCTCAGTAATGGCGGATGCCCTTCCCTCTCCACCGAGCTGGACTGTCCCAGGTCCAACTGCACTTGCTGTGAAACTCTCAATCCAGAGCGTTTCAGATTGCTGGTCTTTGTGGGGTGGGTCCTGCCAAGCAAGATCACCTGGCTCTCTGTTTCAGCCCTTTTTTTTTTCAGTTGAATGGGCGGCTCTGTCTCCCAGGCGTTCCAGGCGCCAGGTGAAACGGCCGCCCAGATTTGTGTGAATTTTTGTGTGGAGACCAACTGCACTGGCTGAAACAGCTGTGCTGGAAACTCGTGGTGCTTTTTAGCCCGGGAATCTCCTGGTCTGTGGGTAGTAATAACTCATTTGGAATGTAGCGATCACTTACCCTCTGCATTGTTCTAGCTCGGAACTGCACTCCAGAGCTGTTCCTATTCGGCCATCCTGGGCTCAGATCTTACTTGACCACTGGGTTCTGCTGTCTTTTCTGAGATTTTGTTAAATTTTCATAACCTACTTTCAGTTATTTGAAGGCATATACTAGGATATGGGGTGGGGAAAAGATACCCCTAGACTTTGAATAATCTTACCTTTTCAGTTTGGAGCCTTGGAAAATTTTAAGTCCTGGTAACTTTGTTTTTCTTTCTTTTGCTTTGTTTTGCTTTGTTTACCTTTGCTAAAATCCTGATATCCTGAAGTCTCACCTAAGTAGATTTCAATCTTATATTTTTTAATGGGTGTGTGTACTTTAATAATAGAATCTCCAGAGCAGCAGTAATATAATGTAAATATTTTCATTTGTTTATGAACACAGAATTTACAAAGTATTTACTCATTTGTTATTTAGTTTTTATGACTGTCTTATAAAGTAGGAAGGGCAGAAATTATTCCTAATCTTACTAATGAGGAAACTGAGATCCAAAAAGACAGAGTAGTTGCCAAGTCACACAGCTAATTATAAGATGGAGTCAAGACCCTGCAGACAGAGCCAGGGCTATTTTTACCATTCCCTGTTATTCCACTTATTGGAAATGATTACTTCCATCTCAAAGCACAGCCATCTTTGTTTTTTCTTTTAAGAGATGGAGTCTCACTATGTTGCCCATGCTGGTCAAACTCCTGGGCTCAAGTGATTCTTCCCCTTGGGCTTCCCAAGGTGATAGGATTCCAGGTATGAGCACTTAGTATATCTTTAATGCACCCACAAACCTTATTATGACACTGATTTTAATTGAGTTAAATCTAAAAGTGGTATGGGGGAGGTAGGGGAATAATTTTATGTGACTTGTATTCTGATCCTTAATTAAAGTGACTTCAGTGTATCTCGGTTTTAATAAAACTAATACTAATTTTTTTCAGCATTTTTTCCCTTTTTGGTACCTAGGAAACTTCTAAGGGTCCTTGATAAAATGAGATTTAAATCCTCCAAGGCTGGTGGTGCAGACAAGATTTTCTTTATGGGAAACATGATCTTTGTGGGCCCTATTCTCATCTCTGTAATTCACTTTCCTCTTGGTGTCTTTTTCTCTGTATTCCTTCCTTGATCAAGAAACATACATCTCTTATTTACCACTTTTTTCCAAGAGTGTATTCTTGAGTCTTCCATAACTTCTATGTATTACACCTGAGACTAGGTTGGAACATTCAAACAAGGCATCACTGAAAGAGCTAGGTTAATTCCTAACATACAACTGCATGTTTTTTTGTATAAGTTATGTCTTCTCCAGGCCTCAGAAACTGCTAGCCTCCTTCCATCTTTCCATCTATTCCCAAGGGTTACATGCCTACATGTCTGCCCTTCTTGATGATGACACCCAAGAAAGCAAGTTCTACAGAGAGACTAGACTTCTATTATCTTTATAGTGTCTACTTTTATAGGTTTCATTTTTTTCTAAGCCTATTCTTATGTAATAATCGATTAACAGTAGGTATAGTGACCATCTTCAGGAAAAATAATTCCCCTGTCCACAAAGGTATGGTTTTGCTGTGGCCTCCCTAGGGCACTCACGTTAAGTCACAGAATCTACAGGAGTCGTGTGATAGAATACGATTTTTAAAAGATGTTGAGAGTAGTAATATTGTTTATCTGTAGTTGGGAAGAAGTCCACAGTTCATGTGCTAGTAGTTGAAGCTGACACTGATTTGTTTTTGTTTTTGTTTTTAATCCTTCTAGGTATCATGAACTGATCACAAAATATGGGAAGTTGGAGCCTTTGGCAGAAGTGGACCTAAGACCCCAGAGCAGTGCAAAAGTAGAAGTCCACTTTAATGATCAAGTGGAAGAAATGAGCATTCGTCTGGACCAAACAGTTGCAGAACTAAAGAAACAGTTAAAAACTCTAGTACAATTACCCACAAGCAACATGCTTCTCTACTATTTTGACCATGAAGCACCCTTTGGCCCAGAGGAAATGAAGTACAGCTCTCGGGCATTGCATTCTTTTGGCATTAGGGATGGAGATAAAATTTATGTGGAATCCAAAACAAAATAACCTCTACCAGCCTTGTGAAAACATATGCATAAGGACTTGTTGCAGGGCATTTGTTTTTAATGTGGTTTTCTTTAGGAGGGAGAAGGTTGTTTTTGTTTTGTTTTGTTCTGTTTAGGTTTGGGAGGGATTTTGTATATTTTTCCCCTGGAGTGGGTAGGGGGCCATTTTTGGTATTTTCTACCACAGGTGTATTTGGCTCAGCCAGCGGAATTGGCCACATTTCCAGTCTATGTGCCCTCTCTAAGGAAAGATGACAAAGAAATCACCACCTTCTTGCTGTGTTCACTGGGATTTGTCTGCCACTTGGTTACCATTACTGTTGGGTGTACTTACGAAGAGAGCATGAACAGTGTAGCCCCTCAGAACGGTCTCTTAGAGAATTTAAATGGGGAGATAAGGAATCTTCACAGGAAGGGCCAGAACTTTTCTCTCCTAGTTCTTCCTTCCGCTGCCCTCCCTCCTTGCCTTTTTTGGTTCAATTCCATTTTTTTCATTTTGACGTGTGGTTTGCCTAATACTTTTGTTGTGTTCATAATTAACTTCTCATTTCTCAACCTGGGTGATCTTTTTGGTTCTCATTTCTCTCTTTTGAAATAATTGAAAGTGTTTTAAGCATTTTTCAACCTGATTCTAATCTCAGGTATGCAGTAAGAAGCTATAACTCTGTTAGAACCTTGAAGAAGAGTAGATGTAGAGTGAAAACTCCAGGAAAACTTGCAGTTATTCCAGAAGCACCACAGAACAGTCTGATCTCTTTGTATGTTACTAACTCACTTTTAATACCCCTAGGACATTTTATCAGCCATTACCTTTGTAACATGAAATATGTCAGATTCCAGAGTTCTTTTATTTTTGCTTATTGAATATATTTTCTCATATCTTTCTTTTTCATTACTTTAAGCTATTGGGAATTGAGGCCTGACTTTATAAAGAATCCAATAGAGTCCTAGATACCTGTGCCAGGAGAGTTGAGAATTAGCTCACAAACTGTCTGTGGTGTGTGTGGGAGAATGAAGTGGGGGAATGTGGGGGAAGAGCTTATGACTTTCCCACCTGTGTCATTCATTCAAAGCCCTTGCTCTTGCACTTTGCAATCAAAAGTAGGAAACATTAATCAAAGTGAGCTTTTATTCCCAGGTTTTCCCTGGGACTTTGTGATGTCATAATTGGACAATTCTTTTGTTTTACATTACAATTTAGTTGACTCATAGAAGAATAACTGTCCAACCTATGAGTAGTATAAGTGTCAAAACTTCAGAATTGCCTCCAAGTCATATTTTTGCAGAAGCACATTTAAAGCACTTTTCTTTAAAAGCTAGTTCCTTACCTGCTCTGAAATCTTTTTGTTTGTTCTTCTATTCCATTGTTAATCAGATGTAATCCCTTTCTTTGATGTGTTTCTTGGTCCACCATGTTTACAGATGGGAGACTTGAGAAATACTTAGCATAACTGGGGCAGAAGGTATGTAAGTGAAGTATTTTTTCAAAGAATGCAGTTATTATCTGATTGCATTTGACCTTTTGACCTTTGTTACATAATTCCACCCCTCCTACAAATTTAATTTTTTATGAAATTTTTAGATGACTCTTGTAAATTCTTCATGTATGAGGAGTTGTGTTTATTAATGCTACTTTTTAAATTTTCCTGTGCCATGTGGCAGATGTTTATTCTCTTAATGCACTTCAGGTTTGCTTTCTGTAAAGCCTTTGACCCAGGCCTACTGAGTCAAATCTACATTCAGTGTAACATTAAAGGTGGAAACCAAAGGGTTTGAGAAAGATGAATAAGGCCTATTCTCCTTCTGCTGCAGACTTTATCTTTCAAAATCATAAAAATGAGCAATGGAGATCCAGGCTGGGCATAGACAAGAATAATTATTTTACAAACACATTTTCCTGACAGATTTTTGGAAGTAAGAAGAAAGTATGGCAACAGTGTCATGAAGATTGAAACTGTAGGTGCTTTGTATATGTACGCATGAGTGCAGACGAGTTTGAGAGAGAAACAGTGTAATTGAGCCCTTTGCTTTTGTCAGCCTGGGAAACAGATGCACTCTTATTTTTTGAAGTTGTATGACCCTGGACTGTGCCACAGCAGAAGGCAGAACAAACACTTATGTTATGCTTTGATCATAAGTGGAATGGTCACAATTAATAACCTATTTTATATATGGCAAAGTTTTATGAAATGTTTTTTTACTGTGAGAGACCTGTCTCTTCTGTTATCACAGAACACAGTGTTTATCAACTGCAGGCATAATTCTTTTATTATACAGTTGCATGTAAAGGGAGCTTCTCATTTAATTCAGCGGATGTGGGTATTTTTAGGGCATTGTAATTGATGGTTTTAATAATTGCCGAATAATTTTTGATTAAGAGAAAAAATGTAATACAATTACTGGTCTTTTAGAGTTACAGAACAGAAGTAAATGAAAAAAGCTATTTGAGCATGTGTACTTACAGATTCATTTGAGTGGCCGAGTAAAGATGCTGCTTTTGAAATAAAATTGGTGCTGTGTAGACACTTGTAACCAAAATTATTTTTATAACAAGACTAAAAGAAAAAGAGAAGAGACCACGGACCTTGAGTCTACATGTTATGCCTAATTGATTGTCTGCAGCTTACCTGTATTTTAACATTGACTTTGTCCAGATTCAGTGAGAGCATATTATTAACATTATGAGGCAAAATGCTGTCATAGCCAGTATTACTGATATATTGCTGTAGGCACAATATATAGAACATATCTTTTCTAAAATAGGAATTATTTCCAGTTATGAAAAAGGCAAAGAGTAATAAAACCAAATCAAAACCAAGCGATCCTTTCTACATGTGGGTGAATGCTGCTGAAGCCACAGTAGAAATCAATTTTTGAATTTGAATTGTTGAAATATCCTAGATTGCATTAAAGGATAAAATCCAGAGTCACATATCGTTTATTATTATTAAAAGTTTCCGCAACCTTTTGCCACCATTGCCATAAATACGTAAGAAAAGCAGATAGTATAAACCCCTTGTTTATTGAGACCTTTCAGTGAATATTAAGCCCCAAATATAATTTAAGCTAGGTATAACAGGGCTGAATGCTACAATGTTGTTTTTAAAAATTTTGTTTATTTTTAAACAAAAGAAAATTCTGTTCTAACCAGATGTTCCAGCTATGTTGCTAAACCAGCAGTGGTAGGAACAGAGAGCACTTGCATTAAGAGCTGATCACCATTTGAGGCACGCCGCTGATAGCTGTTACTAATGCACATGTGAGTGTAGCTTGCTACATGGAAATGCTAGGCTCTAGGGCATGTAAAACATGAATACAGAATACTAGATTGTTCTAAGTAATGTCATTTCTGTTTATAAATTTGATTTTTCCCTTCATTTCATGTCAGATTGAAAATGCAAACAAACTGCTTTCAAGAACACCCAGAAGCTATCTGTGTTACCAGATGTGTTGTGAACACTCTACTATTTTTCATAGGTGCTTCCTTGAAATATATGTCCATTGTAGTGGTGGAGAGGGACTGGACTCTCTCAGGCTCTTTACTTGCCAGTTGTCTCCTGGAGTTAATGGAAATATATATATATATATATATTTTATTTTAGAACATAATTTAAACATGAAGGTCTATTCTTTGCACTTTTTATTAATATATATAGAGAGATAATCTTTAAAAAAATTAAAATTCAAGTCCATTTTCTCTTTGTGTTCTGATTTTTTTTTTCTGGAGTGTGGGGTCAAGGTATATGTTTATTTTTATATAGCTAAAAATGTTCATTGGTTCTGTGGTTGAGTTCTCTGGAGGATTGGCCCAAACTTAAGTCTGACCATTTTGAAAAATTTAATTGGAATTTTTCCAGAGTTGAAAACTACAAAACAAAGATTCATAGGAAATGTATGATTGCTTTTCTGTTAGCAAAATCTTATACTTCTGACATGCTCCTTATGTTCCTTTTTTATCCTTTGAGGATAAACCCTCTCTTCAGATATTTGGCATCACCTTTTATGAGTAAGATTGAAAATCTCATTTGTTGAAATTAAAATTTGCCACTTCTTATTCAAGGGGTACTTTTTTCCTTAGAAAATAGTTTTTTGTAAGTATTAGAATTTTGTACATTTGAACTCTGCTTGCTTATCAGTAATTTCTTGGTAAGCCATTATGAATTAACCTTCCACCAAGGATTAAAGTCTAAGGACTCTACTTTATTTCTGTATTGAAGAGAGAGTCCATTAACCTCTCTTTCAATGCCTCAGAAGTACATAAGTATCATGACCTGTTTAAATTTAAGATTATTTCTGCTTGCTATTTAAACTTCAAAGAATTATAATTTAAACCTCGGTGCTACATTTTATTTAATTACTATTTAATGTGAGCTTCTCTGAGTACCTGCAAAGCAGACGTATATCAAGACATCCAATTACTATTGAACTGAAAAATGCAGTGACGTTCTCTAGTTACTAGAATGGGTTTAAAACAAGAAGGTTGAGTTTTGAAGTCACATTTCTCTTTCAGTTCTTCTCTGGAAAAGCAGTTCCTATTTGGTCTTTACAACAACCCTACAAGGTCAGCACTCTTATCTCCATTTTCTTACTAGTGAGGAAGTTGATGCACAGATAGGTTAAGTAATACCAAAAGTCACATGGCTGGTAAATGACAAGACCAGGGTGCAAACCCAAGCAGTTTGGTTGCAGAATCCATGCACTGACAGCTATACTGTAGTGCTTGCTGCTAAAGTTCCCCAGCACATACCTTTATTGTTAATCTTCCTTTTCACTGAAAAACTAAAATGAGATGTCCTCAATATCCATTTTCTAAATTGATAGACTCTGTAACAGAATCACTGATGTGGCTGATAGCTCTAGATCCAGATTGGAATTTGCCCCCACCATTTCCAGAATTGTGAAATTGTGGTTGGGACAGATCTGTTGTCCTCCCTCCTCCTCTGAAATGCCATACTGGACACAGGCTGGGTGTCATTCACAAGAATAAATGAACCAGTAATGTGACCCAAGAAGACTGATGATTTATTTTTTAACCTTAGGACATTCTAGAGCCCCAAAACTGGTTTCAGCAGATAGCCGAGGGTGAGAGAGATCGCTCAGTTCTAACTCAGACTTTTATCAAGGAGACAATGTTCCAAGTGAACATAAAATTGGCATTTATCAAGGAAAAACAATAATGTTCCAGGAGGCTTTATCAAAGTTTTGTTATTGGAAAGGATGAAGCAGTCACACTACTGTTCCTCCTTAAAATTCAAGAGACAGCCTTGTAAAGCATATATTACTCTAAAAATAAAGGAGGCAGGTTTTCTATTATGGTCTGCAAGATCTAGATCTGTTAAAAAAAAAAAAAAGACAATGCAATTTCAATTCATCAGATCATTCTGACCTCATCCTTGAATGCTTCTTAGTCACCTAAGAAATACAATTAAGGAGTTAAATAAGAATGAGACTAGGGGAAGCAGACATCAAATAATACAGACTAAAGAGAGAAAAATGTTTTCTCAAGTATTTGATACATTTGAGGGCAGATGTAAGCTTTATTCCACTGTTAGGGCATACAACTAGGACAAAAGGAACTGTCTTGGTTGAATTAACATTTTGTTTGCTTTAAATTTAAATTTCATTTTTCCATTACCTCATGCATTTTGAGGATCCTGTTATGGACTGCATTACCATTTTCAGGGAGAATGTAAGTATAGCCTTAGATGTAATCATCTTAATGAGCTAGATCCAGGAGGTTAGATATTATTCAGTCAGTGGATAAGTGGTAAAAACAACTGCACTACAGAAATATCTGGACTCCATAGTAGAGCATACAATGAAGCAAAACAGTTGTACAGGGCTTGTAAATTCATCAAAGATACCAGTGTCACAGATTCTGTTGTCCAGGAAGCAGATGCTAAGGTGGAGTTGGTAGTGCAGGAAGTGTTGGGGAGTAACACCTGTGAAAGAACAGGGGAAGAAGTAGCGTTGAGCAGGAGGGACCATCAGACCATGCTACAGACCTAAGTCGGTCAGTCCAATAGGATGCTCTGGAGCAAAGATTTTCCATTAGACAAGGCAGGACTTCCCCAGAAATGGCCAGGGTCTTTTACCAATGCTTTTCTCAGTCATCGATTTGGGCATGCCACAAGAACATAGCCTCAGCTCGAACACTGATACAAATGCGAAAGGAGCTAACAGTTGGAAGCTGTCAGCTAACTGAATTTCTTGTAACTGGAAACTACTCCTTTTCTGAGGATGGATATGAGTTGTGCATCTTAGTGTCAGCCATGGTCCACTCCATGCAATGTGTATATCCAATTTTCCATCCATGATCAAGGGCAGCTCCTCTAATGGCCTAAAACCCCTGTCACTGCAGTTGATTTTAGGGCTACAATGGTACCCACTCTCTCCCTCTTCTGCTTCTGCTTCCATTGTATCCCCTTGACTTTTGTCTCTCTGGTCTCAGTGGCTTACCTGGTGGTTTCACTCAAACCTTAAACTTTAATTCCTTATAGTCTGAGTTATTGGTAACCATGTGCTGCTCAGACTAGGGTTGCTATACTTGTCTATCACAGTCCTAATTGGGTAAGGGAGTACCAAGAGGCACCCAAATTGGTCACCTGAGTTCCATATGTTATCCCTTTAACCCAATGTGTAACAACAGCCCTGTACCCTCCTGTTGATCAGAGTCAACTGCTCCTAAGGAGATGATGGTTCTTGTTCTTGCCTGCTAGTCTTTGGATACAAGGAGCCCAGTGTGCCCAGGCAGCATTACAGCTATAGCTTATCATTCGGGGGAACTCTTGCTGTGTCCTTTGGTGAGAATGTACCTTCTTGAGGAACCAGGAGTTCAAACTGCACAGGCCAGAGATGAGGAGTTGGGGAGCACAAAGTTCCCCAGTAATAACTGGGAGTAATGGCAAGTAGGGCCACTCCTACTTCCACTCCGTGGTTCCTGGATCCATGTACTGGGGACACTGCATCCTACAAAGGTCTCTAACTCACTGTGTACACAGTATCCTGGAGAATAGCACCTCATCCTTGCACAATATTGTCTTCAGGGCGGTGCTTCACCTACTTCTTAAGCAATTCACTTCAGTTCTCACCTAGGCTGGCATCTGCCTCATACTATTGCTACTCCAACCAGTGAATCCCATGGTCGTGGGCTAACTCCCACATTTTCTTTTCCATAAAGCAGGTTCCCTAGTCAGATGCTTTTTTGCATGGAATTCTACACCTATGGATCAGGCGTTCTGCAAGCCTCCCATTAGTGATGCTGGCTGAGGCCCCTGGGCAAGAAAGGCATACTCATGTCCAGAATATGGCTCTATCCCTGTGGAAAGGAAGTGCTGACCCTTCCAGGATGAAAGGGGTACAATGTGTTATTTTGTCACCAAATGGCCAATTGGTCTCCCCAACAGTAACATATTGGGGGTTCAGCCTTGGCCTCCATTATTAGCAGGCTGAATATTTCAGAGACCACAGTAGCTAGACCAGCCTTGCTAAATGGGAGTTCATGCTATTTGACCCATGCACAACCTCCATCCCTGCTGCTATAGCCACTTCATACATGCGCCCATTGGACCAACACTCACAAAGACTGCCTAACTTCAGCTGGCCGAGTCATTTTGTCGACTTGGTTGTTTAGTTCCTCTTTTGTACTGGGCATTTTCTGATGGGTGTTAATATGTGACACAAAGATCTTCACACTTCATGTGCATTCTCCTCTGTCTATCCACATGTGTTTACTCCAGTGCCCTTTGTTACTGATTTTCCCATCTTTTTCTTCCCGGGCTCTCATCCAGCCAACTATGTGATTCACCACTGCCTATGAGTTTGTACATATTCTAACCTCAGAACACTGTCTCCTTTGACACAAAATACATGACAAAATATATCACTCAAAGCTGCACACATTTAAAGGATGTTCTCTTATCATTGTCTTTCAAACCACTTGAATGAGGCTGCCATGTAGCCAGCCAGTGTCTGCTTTAGGCTTGCACATACACAACAGTTGAGTCCATCTATGCACCAGGCCTAGGCTTCTTCCTCCTCCTTCAGCTTGTCATTTTCACCTTCCCACAAAAGGCCATATGTGTGATACGGTTGAGGAGCAGGTACTGACACAACTGTGTCAGATGACATGGAGTCTGGACTAGCTACTCAGACATCTTACTCATGACTGGTTGCAGATATGTCATTTCCATCTTATGCTAGATTGCTGCTGGGTCCATCTGACTTCATGACTTGGTGGGTCCAACAAGGCCTAGGTCTTCATGGGAAATTCTGGACACGACTGCTCTCTCTTGGACCAGTATTCCATCACATGGCCCAGTCCCTTGAGAAAAGCTGATTTTCAGGAGGTGTGTAATTCTTTGCTGCAGATAGCATGAACTTTCTCTGGAACTCCAGGGCCCTGTGTGGTAGTTCTCCCTCTGGGGTTTGCAATAAACTCCATATTTCATCTTTTTCCACCACACACACCTCCAGTATCAAAGGATCTACTGAACACATGGCCCAAGTAGCAGAGCTGCTTGCCTAGTAGCCTAGAGCTGCAACAGAATTCTTTTATGTTTTCAGACCGACACAAAACTGGCTTAATTCCGTATCACCTGGAATGAGGGCTGGAGCAGTTTCCCTGGGTTTGGAACGTGTAGCCTCCAGAACCTGAAGAAGTCCACGAAGAAGACAGAATTTCTTTGTAGAGAGGCTACAGGATGCAGCAATTTGTCTTTTCCTTTGAAGGAATTGTCTCAGCATGTTCCTGGCCACTGGATTCCTTACAACTGTACTGAAATAGCATCCCTGAATGTTTGTAGGATTTATCTCTCACCTTCTGGAGCACATGTGTGTTACCAAGGCGTCCAGCCTGCTGGCCATCTCTTGCCCATCATGACCAGTCTGTTGATGTTGTCAATGCAGTGAATCAAGGTGTGTTCTATAGTACCCAGATGGCTCAGATCTCCGCATTATAATATGAAAGAAGGTGGAAGTTGTCATAGCCCTGGGGCAGAGCTAGAAATATATATATATTGCTGTCTGTTCCATAAAATGTGAACTATTTTTGATCCTCATTCCTGATTCAAACAGGAAAAAAAAATGCACTTGTCAAATGAATGACCACATATCATGTATCTGAAGCACAGCAGCTGCGACTGGTACTACTACTTGGTTGAACTTGGAGTCATCCATAGCCATTCTCTAGAATCCATCCTGGCCAGTTCAATAAAGGTATGATAGAGTCCACCAACCCTTTTCTTTAAGAGTAACGCTAATTTTTACCATTCTCCTCACAGCCCAGTATGTAATATTCTTTTACATTACTACTTTAGCCAGAGGAGGAGTAGGGAGTGTCAGAGATTTCCACTTGGTTTCCTTACTATGACAGTTGTTAATCTGCAGGCCAAAGACCCAGTGTGCAGACCCAGTGTGCCAAGTAGTCACACATCAATCCCAATTGTACACACTCACCGACCAGCTTCCCAATCTAACGAGTAGTAAGTCAGCTTGATCTCTCCGCATGCACCCGATGTTCCCTCACAGTCAGATTCTCAAAGGCATTCGAATTCATGTATGCCACCATCTTGTGTATCTGGTTATGCCCAGATGGCATTTATACCAGCAGCAGTCCTGCCTCAAGAAGGATGGAGCATCCTGTGTGGGTCAAAAGGACTAAGTATAAATATCCTAGAATGCCTGAAAAAAGAAAGCAATTAGTATGCTGCTAGCAGTTTATTAAAATAGAGCCAATGATTTTACTTCAAGACATTTAGATTGACTACTGGACTAAAACCTTAATAAAGGCTGGACAAGGAGAATCCTTCTCTAGATGAGTCCTTGACTTGAGCTTAATTTTATTGTACTGTCTTGGGTCTGGGAAAATAACCTCCAGGGGGTCTGCAGCACCTGTGAATCCACATAAGCTTTTCTAGGATTCCTTTTATTCCCTGAGCCCTAGGTGTTCCCACTTTAACAGGGTCTTTTAACTCAAACTCCTTCTCTATTTTAGTCCTCAGAATGGCTAAGCATTCTCCTTCTTCCAGTCTGTGGTCAGTTGAGTAAATGGCCAGAGGTCTTTCTGGGGACAGATTGGGAAAATTACTATACATATCTGCCATGGTGTTGGAGGGCCCTTCCCTTTGGTGACCTGTTCCCTTTCAGTCTACAGATTCCAGATTTGAAAACTGACTCAGATCCAGAAACCAAGCAAGGATCATGACTTTTTATTGGGACCACTGCTCTCTGCCTTGCTCAACCATCCTTGCTCTTTTTTTTTTTTTTT
>CAUYLG010069073.1:0-28916 GCA_963573385.1 Cacajao melanocephalus | reverse complement strand
GCACTCATTCTCCATCAGGCCTTGTTCTCTTGCTGATGAGGAGCTGCGATCCCCTGTAGGAGGAGAGGCATTCTGATTTCGGGTGTTCTCAGCCTTTTTGCACTGGTTTCTTCCCATTTTTGTGGATTTACCCACCTGTCGTATTTGTAATTGCTGACTTTCAGATTGGGTCTGAGTGGACGTCCGGCTTGTTGATGATGAAGTTTTTTCTGTTTCTTAGTTTTCCTTCAGCGGACGCCCTTTCCCCACAGAGCTAGGCTGGGTTCAGCTGTGCTTACTGTGAAACTCTCAGTCCTCAGCACTTCCAATTGCTGTTCTCCTTGTGGGGATGGAACCAGCCAAGCCCAACTCAAAGGGCACTCAGTCCCGTGTACTCCACACTGAGAAGTGCCGCGCCGCGCCTGCCAAAAGAGTCACGCTGGCGACCCCTGTGGCTCCTCCGCTGGGAATCTCCCGGTCTGGGGGCAACAAAAATTCATCTGAAAGTGCGGCATCCACTCGCTCTCTGCGCTTTCACTGGGAGCTACAATCCTGGGCTGCTGCTAATCGGCCATCTTGGATCTCTCTCCGCACATAAGGTTTTATTGGAATATAGCCATGCCTATTTGTTTATGTATTATCTATAAGATATGCACTATAGTGGCAGACTTAAGTAGTTTTGACAGAGACTGTATGGCCTCCAAAGCCTAAATTATTTACTTTCTGGTCCTTTATATAGAGATTTTCTGACCTCTGCACTAAACCACTGTATTGGCAGCCTCTGGTGGCTCTAGCTAAGGATGGGGTGCATATGAAAGCATGGAGTGGGCTCATATATGGGTGGTGATATGATTTGACTGTGTCCCCACTCAAAACCTCATCTTGATTTGTAATCCCCATAATCCCCGCATGTCAAGGAAGAAACCAGGTGGAGGTAATTGAATCATGGGGGTGGTTTCCTCAATGCTGTTCTTGTGATAAGAGTTCTTATGAGATCTGATGGTTTTATAAGTGCTTGGTAGTTCTTCCTGCACTCATTCTCCTTCCTGCCACCTTGTGAAGACGGTGCCTTGCTTTCCCTTCACCTTCTTCCATGATTGTAAATTTCCTGAGGCCTCTTCAGCCATGCAGAACTGTGAGTCAATCAAATCTCTTTCCTTTATAAATTAACCAATCTTGGACAGTTGTTTATAGTAGTATGAAAATAGACTAATGCAACAAATTGGTACCACAGAGAGTGGGGTGCTGCTATAAAGTTACCTGAAAATGTGGAAGTGACTTTGGAACTGGGTAACAGGCAGAGGTTGGAGCAGTGCATTAACATCGTCCACTGATTGCTATTGGTCCAAGAATGTGTGTCTATTATTTGGCTGAAGGGAAGGCTTTCTATTCCATGGTTGTTGAGGGGAGAGGTTTCTTCTCTCTCTCTTTCTCTCATACTCTTCTTTTCTCTCTCTTGATGGACAGGAACAAGGAAACATGTTCCCACAGCCACCACTTCAAGGCATCCTAAGACAACACTGGGATGCTGTTAACATTGTGGGTGGTAACATGGAGGGCAGAAAGCAATGGAAGTCCTTATCATGACAATATGGAGCTGCTAAATCCAACCAGCCTGCCCTTCCTCAAGACTTCCTGCTGTGGATAATCTCAATCTTCTTATGGCTTAAGCCATTTTGAGTCAGCTTTTTCTGTTACTTGTGGCTGAAAACACTCCCATTGGTATAGTGGCTTACTGATCTGGCTGGGACACAACCTAAAATTGGCAGGGGCAGGAAAGCAAATGAATGTGACAGCAAAACCATCCAAAAAAAGACTCAGTGGGTTGCAATGAAAGATTAAAGGAGGAAATGGAATAATGTTAAATGCAAAGTCTTTTACCGAGGGCCTGTGAGTCAGTGGTATAAATGCAGGTTAATAAAGACCTGGCTGAATGGACACATATGAGACAGAGACTTGCTAGTTCTGGGCAAGCACAATAGATGTCAACAATATGATAAGATTGGCAAAGATGCTAATCCAGTCTTAGCATCTGGAATCAGGGAGGCAATGTGTCTGTGCTGCTCTATAACTTGATTCTCAGCTGTTGTGTCCAATGCTAGGTACTAAAGTATGACAAGAATGTTGACCAAGAGCCTGGTTACATGACAGCAATAGGGACTGTGAGGCATTTCTATCTAGGTTTCAGTTCCCCAAAAAGAGACCCTGAGACTGAGATTTGGATAGAGCAATTTATTTGGGAGTTGGTCCTAGGAAACCTGGTGAGCAAATGGGGAAGTGAAACAGGGAAGGAAGAAAAGCCAGTGAAGGGTATAGTAAAGAGCAGGCTGCCACTATGGGCAAGTGAGGCTGAACCCAGATGAGGACCCTTGAAGACTGTGTAGAATGCTGCTGTAGGGTATCATTCCACTGGGAGGTGAGGGGCTATAATATTTGTACAGTATCTGCCATAAGTCAATGGTTGAAGCTTGCTCCTGGGGGCATCGATTTTCCAGCACTTTCAGCCTGCTGCATGGGTGGGTCAAGCCTGTTATGGGCAAGAGTACCTCTACATATGGGGACTGTATAGTTGGGAACCTTCTGTAGGTGAATCCCAGGTTCATGGGTGTGGGACATCAAAAGCATCTACCACAGTTTCAGAACCTAAGTGTGTTTAACATGGAAGAAGGAAAATTCAGGGAGTGCATCACTTGGAGAGAGTTTGAGTCCAAGGAACAGAGATTAACTCTGGTTAACATAAACAATAGAAGAATCTATATTTGGTAAGATATTAAGGACTTCAGGGAATGGACTAAAAACGGAAGCCTGGGAAGCCGGGAGAGTCAGGGTAAGGATGGAGGGTATATGGTTAGGGAAGCTTGGACCCCATCCTCACTTCATGGCTAGGTGTGCAGGGTACTTGGATTGATGATGCCACCAGACTGTATCTACTAGGGAAGATTGGTTCTTTTATAGGAAAACCAGGAAATCTAATGAGTGGTCCCATAACCTGTGGGGTCTAGAGCCCTTCCTAGGATTTGGACAAATCCCAATATTTAGGGGAAAATTTAGGGAGAAATTTCTGATGTCTGCAACTTACTTTGAAATGCATAAAAAATAAGAAATAAGATGACTTAATGGATGGATATAGAGATGTATAGATGGTGATATATGTCATAAAGTAAGTATAATACAATATTCATGGTAGGTTTTTGGTGATGGGTATATGGGTATTCACCATACAGTTATTTCAAATTTGCTGTATGCTTGAAATTTTTCATAATCGGGTACTAGAGGAAAGAAGGAAAATTGGGTATTGGTTACCCAAAGTTCAGGAGGCCAAAGCAGTAAAGAGAGTCTTCCTCAGGAGGTCTTGCTAATAGGCTCATTGCACGAACAGGGCCGTGGTTCTTTGCCAAGCTGGACCAATCTTCTGGGCTTTGTGCATTGGCCTTTGGGCTAAACTTGCTTTTTTACTGGAATCAGTGGATGTATTTAATCCATTTGGCCTGCTGCTACCTAATGTGGCCTCACAGAAATGCCCTCAGCCTGGTCTAGACCTGAGGTGTGAATTCTCCATGTGTAACTGTAAAAAGAGAGAAAATAATGTTTGGGGACAGTACTTGGGACTATTGAATGCTCTCTAATTTCTTGACGTCTGGTTTTGTGAGGTTTCTTGGTGACTAGAATTGCAGTTGTTTTCTCGTGGTTGTCCTGGGAATACCATTAACATCTTGATTTATAACAATCTAGGTCAGATTACCAGCAATTTAATTTCAATAGTGTAAAAAGACTTTCCTTCTATGTAAATCTGTCCCCCACCCACTTTTATGCTATTCTTGTCACAAATTACATCTTTATACATTTTCTGCCCATCAGCAGATTATAATTATTGCTTTAAGTAGTTTTTTTTTTTTTTAATCAGAGGGGAAAAAAGAAGTTGAGATCGAAAAAATACATTTATACTGTCTTTTATGTTTATCTATGTAGTTACCTTGAACAGAGCTTTTTAGTTCTTGATATTAATTCAAGCTACTACTTAGTGTCCTTTCATTCAGCCTGAAGGCCTCCTTTCAGTATTTCTTATAGAACAGGCTTGCTGACAATAAACTCTGTTGTTATCCTGTTAATGTCTTAATTTCTCCTTAAATTTTGAAGGATAGTTTTGCTGTATATAAAATTCTTGGTTGACAGACTCTCTTTTTTAAATTTAATTTAAACACTTTGAGTGTTATTCCTCTGCCTTTTGGTCTCCATGGTTTTTGATAAATCTGATATCAAATTACTCTTTGAAAGAATCCTTTTTATGTGATGAGTGACTTCTGCTTTTAAGATTCTCTCTATCTTTGGCTTTTGACAGTTTTATACTAGGTGTAGGTCTCTTTCAGTTTATCTTACTGGAGTTCACTGGACCTTTTGGATGTGTAGATCAATGCTTTTCACCAAATTTGGGGAGGCTTTGGACATTAATTATTCTAATATTATTTTCATACCCTCCTCCTTTCCTTCTAAAACTCCTTTTATACATTTATTGATACACTTAATGGTGTTACCTGAGTCTCTGAGGCATTATTTTCTTCATTTTTTTATTCTTATTCCTCATACTTGATAATCTCAGTTGACCTATCTTCAAATTGTCTGATTAGTTCTTCTGCCTGCTCATAATTGCTGTTGATCCTCTCAGTGAATTTTTAAAAGTTATTGTACTTTTCAGCTCCATAATTTATATTTGGTTTCTCTTTATAATTTCTATCTCATTATTGATGCAGTCTTTATGGTGAGGTATCATTCTCATACTTTACTTCTCTAGGCCTGGTTTCCTTTAGTTCTTTGAACATATTTAAAATAGCTAATTTAAATTTTTTCTCCAACATCTGGGCTTCCTCAGGAACAATTTTGATGGATTGCTTTTTATTCATGCATATTGGCCGTATTTGTTTCTTTGACTGTCTCATATTTTTTGTTGAAAAAAGAGTATTTAAATAATATAAGGTAGCCACTCTGAAAATCAGAGTCTTCTTTTCCACAGGATTTTTGTTGTTGCTCTTTGTTGTAGTTGTTTTTGTTTGTAGTTTTCTTTGTTATTTGCTTGTTTTGTTTTTATGAACAAATTCTGTATTCATCTGCATTCTTTATTTTATATGGCCACTGAAATTTCTGCTCAGTTAGTTCAGTGATCAGCTGATGACTGAGCAGGAGATTTTCATGAATTTCTGCAGCCAATAAGTCTCCTACTCTTTGCCAAAAGGCTCTGTGTCTGTTGAGGCATCTCTAACACATATCTATGCAATTGACAAATCTGCTTTTGCCTTCACTCATGCTTGTACAGTCTCAAGGTCAGCCAGAGGTGAGAGCTTAGGGTCTTTTCAGTTTTTTCCTGAACATGTGCACAGTCCTACACATGTGTATGTGGCCTTCTAGATTTCCAGGAACATACTGAAGCTTTTGACAGCTCCTTGGACATTTCATTTCTTATCTTTTTCTTTTAAAGCTTTTTACTTAATCTACTGTTTGTCCCAACTGTGATTCATTTGCCTCAGACAGCCATGCTGCTGAAACATTTGCCAGTAAATGTTTTCAACAAATGTCCTCTACCCTTTTAGGAAAAGGCTTTTACTACTGGGCAACCAAAGAAGCCATGCCTTTCAGTGGTGTTTACTAGGGAATCACCAGACAGGTTAAATAATGCCAATTTTCTTGAAATGAGGTCTGCTCTGCTCCCTTCATACTGGGTTCCAGGTTCCCAGGCTGATGTCTTCCTTTTCAGTGGTGTTCCCAGGCTTTCTAATTTAGACTGGCCATTTTGCAAAGATGAGATCAGAATGTCCAGTCTAGGTCTTCCCCAAGTCAGGCTCTTTCAGGAGCTTAGTACCTTTTGCAGCCTGAGCGTTAGGTACCTGTGTGATTCACTGTCCTGATTGGTAGAGCCCAGAAGTCCTCGAGGACTCCTCACTGACTTTCACCACCACCTGGGAGATTTAAGAAAACAACTAAAACCCCTGGTCCCATAATCTGTGAAGTCTGGAGCCCTTCCTAGTATGTGGAAAAATCCCAAGTAGTGGATGGACTCCTTCTCTTTCATGTGCCATGAGCACTACCTTGACTTGCCCCACACCAAACCTGAACTCAAAGCTCAGTATCCACCAAACATTTCACAAGAGTGGCAGCTTTACTGAAGGATAGAGAACTAACGAGAGGGCACATCTCACAGCCCCAGCCTCCTGCTGCTTCCTGCTTCCCTTCATCATCTCTCTTCCTCTGTCTTTCCCCTGCCACAGCAAGAAACTAACTTTTCTTCTTGTCCCATGAAAAGCAAGTCCTCCCACATCCAGACCTCCTGGGATTTCACCATCTACCCTAAGCACTCATCAAGGTATTACATCAAACCAAGTTTCCTTTGTAAAAGGAAAAGAGAACGAGTTTTCCCTGGCTCACATATCTTGTGTGTCTTGGTGATTCCCTGCTGCTCAGCTGCACTCACTTCATCTTTCATCTGCTTACTAGCATCTCCCAAGCCTTCTCCAAACCAACTCCTCACTTCAACTATTCTCCCTTTCCTGTCTTTCTCCCCTAACCATCCTCAGAGGACTCTATCACTTCCGCTTGTATGCCTCTCCATCCTTAACCTCTTTGTCCTAGATGCTCACAGTTGATCCTATCCTCATGTAGGTCAGGGCTGGGGCAGGCCCACGATTCTTCCTATTGCTGACTTGCAGGCTGTGACTCTTTCCTGCTGAAGAAAGCATCCTGGAAGCAAGTGAGTAGGAAGCGTGATTCTAGGAATCCCCTGATCCACTCTAAAATGCTGTGGGTGTCATCTGTATGTGTCTATGCAGGGGAAGGGTGTCAAAGCTCCTCAGAACTGACCGCACACCATATTAAGGATGCCCTCATCCTTCCCCGGCTTGATTCAGGCCTGCTGCAGGGTGAAAGAGCTGTCCACCTGGAGCTGTTGAGATGATCATTAAAGGACTTGCACCTCTAAAGAAGGGAGGAATCCCTAATGTAGCATTTGCTGCTTAAAGAAAAAATAGAGTGATGTGGAGTCTCCTGAAGTAGCCAGGCAGACAGTCAGCATTCAGAGCCCCAGCGGTGCCGGGCTAGCGCTCAAAAGCAATGGTGTAGGTTAAGCTGTGAGCACTGGGTGAAAATCTACACTGGCCTGAGGCATGAGTAAACAGCTCCTGGTGTGCAGAGTGAGCTGGCCAGAGGAGGAAAGCGGAAGCCCCATTTAGTAATGACCGGCACAGAGAACCACTGAGGGTCACCTCTGCTGTGGCCCCAGGGTCATGCAGGAAACAGTAGGTCAGGTGGCCTCCATGCTGTACCTCGTGGAGGCAGGCACCCTGCTGCACCCCACCAAAGGCTGGGTGTCTCCACAGGTCCACGACCGCTTGGATCGCTACTGTTGTGGCTTCGAGCCTGAGCCCTCAGACCCCTGTGTGGAAGAGGGGCTCCGAGATAAGTGCCGGAACCCGGCTGAGCTACGGCTGGTCCACATCCTGGTACGTCTCCTCCACACCATCCCCTTGTCACCCCAGACTTGGGTTTTCCTCTCTCCTTCAGAAGTTGCTGTTAGCAAGTTTCAGAGATCATTTGATGCTGGGGTTTCCCAGTCTTGTTCTTTTAACAGCAGAACCAGTTGTTTGAATGTTTCCAGGAGTCTGCAATACATAAAACTGACAAAATGGAGCTTTAAGAAAGTCTGAGGTGGAATGTGGGGTGCGGGCTGGAGCCCTGTTTTCCCTGTCTCCACTGCCCCCAAGAGACTGTAGGGAACAACTAGGGTTCCTGGAAGTAGAGTTCGAGAATGGTGTGTCTAGTCAACATCCTCATTGTGCCAGTAAATGAGGAATTACTGTCTGGAAGGAAAGGAATCTCCAGAGCCATATGGTAGCAGCATTAGGGCATGAACCCAAGACCCCAGTGGCTCACAGACTGGTGCTGCTCCCATCAAAACTAGAGTCTAGGGTGGGAAGCAATGTGCTGAGGCCATTGGAGAGGGCAGAATAGCCACTTCTTCTGCATAAGAAGCAAGGTACTTCCCCTAGGGAAGGGTTTCTCTATCTTCTCCTGCAATGAAGCATAATGTCCTCACAGCCTCCCTTTCCTCTTGGAGGGGAGCTGTCAGCCTGGTGTCCAGGGCTGGGCTTCAGGCAGGCCACATCACCCAGACGCCAGGATTGCCTAGTGGTGGTGCTGGGAATTCTCCTTTCCTACCCCCAGAGCCATCTCTCCTTTTCCCTGGTCAAAGGTAAACCAACCCCTGGAGAGGCAAAACTTTAATCGTCATTGTTTACCCCTGAGCAGGCTTTTCACACATCTTTTAGGACAGCGGTTTCCTGAGGAAAGAATCACACTTTGAGAAAAAGGTGATCCTGACATGTGGAGTGGGGTGCGAAAGAAGAGGCAGAGAGCGGGGAAGCTAAGGTCCTGGAAATAGAGGTTCATAGCTTAAGCCTAGGCCATTGGAGAGGATTGTGGGAAATGCCTATGGACTTTCGGAGATGATGTGGGAATGGAGTGTGTGCATGGGAGTGGGGGCCAGGAGAGATGGCCTCCCATTCACAACCACACCATATTCTTTAAGGTACTAAAGAATTCTCTGGTGCTGATTTTAGTTTTTAAAAGGTTTAGGAGCTGCTAAACTCTTCTTTAGAAACAGAGTATGGTCAGTGGTTTTTGAAGATAAAAGACACCACTGTGTGCTCTCACTGATGTTCAGGGGATGCCCAGGGCACAGGCACAGGTGGCGCAAAGGGGTGAGTGTGTGTACACGTGTGAGCAGCGCATGTGTGATGCCTTGCACAGCCAATGGACCTGAGGAGGAGGCTACCTCGGCACCTGCCGATTCCCAGCCATGCTCCTCACCCCTTCAGCCACCAAAACAGGATCAGTCCTTCAGCCTTGCAATTTAGCAATGGTGCTGTGGCTTAGCCCTATGGGTCCAGGTTTGAAACAGGCCAGCTACTTACTAGCTGTGTGATTTTGTGCAAATTGCCTAACTTAAAGAAGGTGCCACCATTTCTGTAAAATAGGGCTTACACTGGTACCTGCTTCCTAAGGTTACTGGAAGCATCAGTTGAGACGATGCCTGGAAGCACTTAGCACAGTGCTCAGCATAGAGTATGCGCTCAACTGTGAGGACTGTTAGGAAGGACTGGGAGACTGACAGCTCAGGGCTCTCAGCCCCTTAATCTTGAACAAGTCCATAGGTGCCAGCCATAGCTGCACCCTTACCCACCTCTGTCTCTGTCCACCCTCTTCCCTGAGGTCCGGAGCAGTGAACCATCTCACCTGGTCTACATCGATAATGCTGGCAATCTTCAGCACCCCGAGGACAAACTGAACTTTCGGCTGCTGGAGGGCATAGACGGGTGAGGGTCAAAAGGGTTGGGTGGAAGTTCACGGGATTGAGACCTGATGGCCTTGCTGCAAACCGTGGGACCTTGAACTGTGGCCCTGAGAAGGTCACAGTCCATCAGATAGAAGCTATTAGATCAGAACTTTAGGCGGTGGTGGGGAGCCCTGGGAAAGCAGACAGGGGTTACAGTTGCAGGGCCTACCCCCTTATCCAGAGGGCCTCCTGTGCCTAGAGAATACTAGCTGCATTGCTGGGGTGTGGGAAGGCTAGCCCTTCCCTTGTTCTAGGTGGGAGAGTCTATCCCTCTCTGCTCACTCTTGCCAGGCAGCTCCGCCTTCCTAGGACTTTTTCTGGCCCTGCATTTGCCAAGTGGAGCCTGGGATAGCAGAATTTATTCACCTAGCTTCTGTGCAGGATGAGACCCATCTGGAAGGTCTATCCCCTGCCTTCTAACAGTAGAGCCAGGCAAAGGATCCTCTGTTAATGAGATAGCAGGCACAGGCCTGGGGAGTTTGCAGGGTGACCTTGCCAGAGTTCCTCAGCTATGCAAGCTCTGGCCATCTAGCTTCGCCTGTTATTGAAACTTTCTGAGATCACTATTGCCTTTCCTTTCTGTTGTGGGGCTCTGGGGCCTTTACTCCAGGTTTCCTGAGTCTGCTGTGAGGGTTCTCACATCAGGGTGTCTACAGAACATGCTGCTTAAGTCACTGCAGATGGACCCTGTGTTCTGGGAAAGCCAAGGTGGGGCCCAGGGGCTGAAGCAGGTCCTCCAGACCCTGGAGCAGCGAGGACAGGTGCTGCTAGAACACATCCGGAAGCACAACCTCACACTCTTCAGGGACGAGAACCCATGAGCCTACCACAGCCCTGAGTCAATGAGCGTCCATCCTGATGGCCACATCTTCTTGGACTTACTCATCTTGAGGACAAATAGGAAAAGTCAGAAGCCAGAGGGGCACAAGGATGTCACAGGATATTTCACCTGCCTGGGATGGTGAAGGTAGCATGTGGTTTTCAATTTCAATGCATTCCTTTCTGCCTTCTTGGCTCTGGCTGTTTATTCCCTTATACTATCAAATACATTCAAAAATGTTCTGTGAGCTGCTCAAGATACTGTAAAAATGTGTGACGCACATGCATATACAGAGCTGGAGAACGCTGTGTGTGCGCAGAGGTGTAGAGGTGTGTAGGTGTGTGTGGCATGTGTGCACGCCTGCATGCAATACATGGGACAAACCTAATAAAGGTACAATCTTCATAGAACTGCACTTGCAGCCTAGAGTTGCTCTGGCTGAAAGTAGACTCAGGCCTAAGAAATGAAACATAATGCATTTGTTCTTATAGACTTTAAATTTTCAATTCTTAGTTATGTTTTTTAATTTAAAAAATTATAAAAGTCTAAAAGTAATACATGCTCGGTAAAAACAAATTCATAAATAATAGAAGCATATGACAAAAAGCACAAGTCCCACAAACCCCCTAGTGGTGTGTATATGTGTGTATTATTCATGGTCATAGTACATGCAAATTAAAAAATAAAAGTATGGTCATGCTTTGTCAACTCACTATATTTTTACTTTATTAACTGTATTCTGTGTCAGCCATCTGAATGGACCCGATCTTTATTGGTGACTGCATGAAATTCCAAGGCAGGGATGTATCATATTTTATTTAGCTGGTCCCATAATCATGAACATTTAAGTAGCTCCAATTTGTCATCATCAATTGCAGACATTGCTGCCACAAACATGATTGTGTGGCATGTAAGCATTTCTGTGAGCTAGATTTCCATAAGAGGATTTCTAGGGCAAAGGGTATGGGCATTCAGTATTCTGAGAGAAATTGCCAACTTGCTCTCTGAAATGGTCATGTCAATTTACATTTCTCCCAAGAGGGGAGGGAACTGATTATTTTTCTACACCCTAACCAATACTTGACATTCTCAGACTTGTTGGGGTTTTTTGGTCTATTTAGTAGGAAAACCTATTTTAAAAACTGCATTTCCTTAATCATGAATGAAGTCATCTTTCCACTTATTTACCAGACATTTGTATTTTCTTTTCTACATTGTCCTTTTCTTTTAAGATGTTTGCCCTTTGCTTATTAATTTGTTGGAAATCTTTGACTCTATTGAGTGTAATCAATCTTTTCTCTGTTGACATGTTGTAAATGTTTTCTTCCAGCCCGTCATTTGTTTCTTAACTTTGTTTATAAAGTCTTTTGCCAAGTGTAAAATGTTAATTTCCACGTAGTCAAATTTGTTTAACTTTCCCTTTAAGTCTTTTGAGTTTCATGCCTTCTTAGAAAGGCTGTCACCACTTCAAGAATATTGAAATAATCTCCTGTGTTTTATTCTGGTATTATACAGTATTTCTTATATAATATATAGTATTTCTTATATATTTTCGTATATATATTTCTTATATATTCCCTCTAAATTCATATATAAAGCCTTTATTTTATGTGGTTTTAAGCAGAGAATGGTATGAGTTATGGATCTAACAAGTTTCATTTCCCCTAAAATAGTTAGTTGTTGTAACATTATTCCATAGTCTATTCTTTCTCTATTGCTGTGAAAGTATACTCTTATCAGATATTAAGTTCCCATATGCATGGAGGTCCATTTGTGAACTCCGTTCTGATATTTTTTTTTCAGTTCCTACATTAGTATGACAGTGTTTTAATTAAAGTTACTTTATTCTTTTTTTTTTTTTTTTGCTGTCTGGTAGGCTGAGTTCCCATATTTTTTTTTCTACTTTAGTTTTTTTCTTTTGCTATTTTTGTGCATTTATCTTTCATATGATAATGTCAGTCTATGAAGTATGCCACCCCTCTCCTATGATCCTCAAAATCCCATTGGTGTTTTGATTGTGATTATATTGAATTTATAAATCGTGGGAATCTGACTTATTTGAATATTGAGTGCGCTCATTCAGGGACTTGGTTTATCAATCCACCTATTCTTTGATAATCTCTAGCAACATTGTTTTGTTTATTGAGACATGATCTCACTCTGTCACCCAGGCTGGAGTGCAGTGGTGAGATCTCAGCTCACTGCAGCCTCAACCTTCTGGGCTCAAGTGATCCTCCCACCTCAGCCACCTGAGTCGCTGGGACAGCAGGTGCGCCACCACGACCAGCTAATTTTTGTATTGTTTTGTAGAGGTGAGATTTTGCCATATTTCCCAGGCTGGTATTGAACTCTTGAGCTCAAGGCATCTGTGCATCCCAACCTCCTAAAGTGCTGGAATGACAGGCATGAGCCACCACGCCCTGCCTCTAGTAACATTTTAAAGTTTTCTTCAACAAATAAACTCATTTTAAAGAGAGTTTGTAATTTTGACTCCTATTGAGAATGAGTTCTTTTTCTTGATTAGATTTTTCTAGATAGACTTTTTGGTCCATATCTTACAGTTTTTTAAGTACAAAATAATATTTTCAAATAATGATAATTTTACATTTATATTTCACAAGTGTGTGTGTTGTGTGTGTGTGTGTGTATACTCTTCTCATTTATTTCCATTGTCTTATTACTTAGGTTGGGAGCTTCCTGGAGGAAAATTGACTGATAATAGTGACAATAGTAGGCATCCACATCTTATTCCTGACTTTAATGGGAACAAGTCTGTAGTTTCTATTAAGTATTATCAGGTTTAAAGTAATCATTTTTGATAAACATCTTTCATCAAGTTATGGAAGTTTCTTTTTATTCTTAGCTCACCAAAAGAATTTTTCAAAAATCAAGAATGGGGATTGAATTTTAGTAAATGCCCTTTTCAATATCTATTGGAAATATAGTTTTTCTTCTTTATTTTCTTATGCTGAATAATCTTTGTATTCTCAGAATAAACCTATTTGGCTGAGGTGTGTTAGTATTTTTGGAACTGCAGAATTTAACTTGCCAATTTTATTTTTAGAATCTTTGCATATATATTCATAAGGTTTTCCTTTTTGGGCACTCCATGGCTGTCTTACTATTAAATTTCAACATGCCTCGAAAAATAAATTCAGAATTTTATTATCTTTTTAATGCTTTGTAACAGTTTAAATAAGAACCATTTATTCCTCAAAAGTTTTACAGAACTCTCCCATAAAACCATCTGGGCCCTGTGCCTTTTGCTAGATCTTTTACAACCTAGTGTGGGAGATAGGTAGCAGAGGCCTTCAGTCAACCAACATGCCTGGCATACTCAGTGATGACAGAAATATAGAAGTGTCCTGGGCAAGACTCAGGCCCTTGAAAAAGGGAGTTTGGATTTAGAGAGTTCAGGCATTTCTCTTAAGGTCACCAATGGTTATTTGACTTCTACATTTTCGTCTTTTCTCCTCTCTTCTTCCTGTGTTCTCAGTTCTTTCCAAGGATACCCTTATCAAGTTATGCTGCTCCTCCTGGTCTCAACCAGTTTCTGTTTAACAGCCTCTGCTTTGCCTTTTGCCTGGTAGACCTACACTTATCCAGAGTTGGGAGTGAGACACTTGTCATCCTAGAAAATGGCAAGGAGAAAGGAATACGAGGAAACATTTCATTGCAAAGCAGAGTTGGGTCTCTCACATCAGGATGAGACTCATTCTACTTTGTGACTTAACCAGCCCCTTTGAAATAAAACAGATCTAATCCTGTCTTGCCATTGAGAGACTGAACATGCAAGTGGACAATGCCCAAACTACATATAATAATAAAACTCTATGCTACCACCTCTGTAGCAGCCAGCTCAGAGACCCAACCACAATCTGCCCAGTAGAGTGAGGACCTAATCCGTGACTGCCACCTTCCTTATTTTTGTCCCTATTTTCAACTCAGGACCAATCAGAGAAAGCCAAATATGCTCCCCTAACCAATCACTTAGGATCCCCTACCTCCAGTTTGCTCACTTCCAGTGTCTCCCATGTCAGCAGCCTCCAATCAGGGTGCATACACCTGGAGCCTTCCCTTTCTCACTCTAAAGCTTTTCCAGTCCGTGCCTGCCTCAGAGTCCCTGCCAAATGCAAGTGATGGTGCTGACCCCCTTGCTGTAGCAAGCCCCTGTCTGTTCTCCCTTGGCTAGTCTTTGTTGATTTCCACACTGCTTGGCTGTGAGAACTGAACAAAGTTAGCTGGTAATGCAGGTGAAGGCAGTGGCCTGGTACCCGGAAGGGCAGGCAAATAGCCACATCCTGAGAGCAGGATTCTTTTACACTGAAATGGAGCAGGGGTGGCTACCCAAGAAAGGAGGGGAAATCTGCCTGGCAGGGTTGCCTGGTGTGTGTGTGTGTGTGAGTGTAGAGTTTCTCTTTGAAAAGACCAAGCCAGACTCTTCCTGTCAGTGAACAAGGCCCCAGCTTGCACTAAGCCCTTTTGTGTGCTAATGTGAACAGGTCTGCTCAGCACAGACAGGGGGGTGTGTGGGCAGATGTGGAGCGGCCCCTCTCAGTCTGCCCAGTGCACACCAACCACTTGTGGCACTGTGTTACAGGGTATAGCTCTCCCCCCTTAGCCCACCTGGCAAGGACACAATTTGTGGGCACTCCTATCAACGCTGACCTCTTCCTCCCTGGGGGTTGGAGAAGGGCAGGTTCCCTGGGATAGGTGGTTTCCGTGGATCAAAGCTTTTTACCTCACAACAACCACGTGGGGAGGTGTGATTGTTATTATCTCCATTTTACAGATGAGGCACAGAGGGGTTAAATAACGTACCCGAGGTCACCCAGCTTGTAGGTAGAAGGGTGAGACTTCAAACCCAGCAGGAACTGTGTTAGCAAGTCTTGCCTCCAAGACCATCACTAAAAGATGCTCCCACCACACTCCCCAGCCCAGCCACCCTGACAGTTCCTCTTTGGATTCAGAAGGATTAGCAGAAGAAGAACTGTCTGTTAATGTTGTGGCAGGGCCGGTTCTCTGGAACGGAGAGACTCAAACTGCCACTCCTGGCCAAGCACATTCACATGCATTTGGCTCTTTGCTTGTTAAAGTTCTGCCTAATCTATTAACAGTGTCTTTCCTGCAAACTGGAAACTTTTATCCTTTTCAAGAAAGCCTCTTCGCCTCAGTGCTTGCTGCTTGCCCAGCTGTTCCCTCTGGAATGAGAACTGTGTGCCAAGTGAAGCAAACAGCCGGGAATCAGGATATTGCCACCAATCTTAAAAGAGGCTGTGAAGGTCGGAGCTGCCATGGGTCTGCAGTGGGTGGGGTGGGATGGGGGTTATGCTCCACTTCAGGCAGATTGGCCTGAGAGGCTCTGCTGAGGAAATCACAATTGGCAGCCTCCATGCTGCCAGACAGGCCTCACTCCAGGTCCAACCTGCTCCTCCTGCATCCCCAAATGAATGAGGAGTTGCAAGAAAAATGATGGTTTCCAAGCTGGGGGCGGGGGGTGGGGGAGCCTGATGATAGTAACACAGGTTCGTAACCTTCTAGATGCAATTCCAACAATTCCCCAGAGCATGAAAATCAAAAGCATTTTTGGTATGTTTGGTACTAAAACTCATGTCCCACTTAGCGTGAATAATTATACAACTTACTGCAGGAATAGCCATGTGTTTGGTTATTGGGTGTAACCTCGGACTCTGCTGGGGGCACTGCATAGTGCATGGCATGTGTACCATATCACCTTTGTCAAGCTGACAGAGTCAGAATTCTGAATCACATCTGGCCCCCAGGGTGTGAGTGTGAGATTCTGGACAGACTTGTAATAACTAATGCTAAGGGCTTTACATAGATTATTTCATGAATGACTTATGACAACCCCAATTTTATTATCGTTACTCTACAGACAAGGAACCAATGGCAGAGGCAGTGGGGAGGAAGAACAGAGGGGTGTCTTGCCTGAGGCCACACAGATGGGAGCAGCTGCCTTTCTCATACAAGGACACTTCACTTGTTATTAGATTTGGGGCCCACCTGGATAATCCAGGGTAAGCGCCTCCTCTCAGGATTCTTAGATATTGCTTTTGCCAAATAAAATAATATTCACTCTTTTGCATTTAAGGTAGTATTCACAAATTCTGGGGACAAGGAAGTGAATATATCTTTGGAGGGCCGTTGTTTCAGCCTGCCACAGTGAAATACTGTAGTCTGTTCATATCGGCTTGCAAGAGCTTAAACTGTATGCTGGCTGTGGTAGTACATACCTATAATCCCAGCTACTCGGGAGGCTGAGGCAGGAGGTTTGCTTGAGCTCAGAAGTTCAAGACTGAGCAATATAGTGAGGTCCCACCTCATTATTTTTTTTAAAAAGCATATCCCAATTGAGGGGTATTAAAAAGGAAGAAAAAAACTATATATAGTTACTATTAAATAAGTTACATTAAAACAAAATAAGTACTCAAAATATACCATTTACAATTATTTTACTACATTTTGCTATTGTCTATGATCTTGAGGTTTTACATCTATTGTATATCTATATGGTGGATATACAGTGTAATTGTGCACTACTATGCATTTCTTTTCAACTCTGCATTCAATGTGGTCACGCTGGTGGCCTGGAATCTGCCATGGTAGTAGTATTTATACCTTGGAAATTGGTAAATGCTATAATTCAGGGCTCTTTGCTTTGGAGAGCTGCTGGAAAGAACGGTCCCCCTGAGGAATGCCAGAGTGGGTCTCGAGATTTCAGGTCCACTTAGGCAAGAGAGCTGGGTGGGGAAGCCACATCTGCTTCCTGCAGGAATCTTAGAAATGCTGCCCCCTGTTGGTGGAGAGAAATATGGTCATTGTTCCTCAACAGAAGAGAGCCGGAGTGACTCTGGGGAGGCAGCTGCCAGGAGCTGTAACTTATCCCAATGGGGCTGGTGGTGGAAGCAGGTGGTGTGGGATGAGGGATTGCACAGGTCACATGATGTTTCAAAGGGTGTGATGGGAACGATAAACCACTCTGCTTGTGAGAAGCCTGTCTGTCCCTCCATCCCTGACTGGAACATCTGTTACCCTGGCATTGCCTTGTGAATGGGCAACATTGAGCTTGTCTGGGGAGGAGCTCACTCTAAGACAGTCATAAGCACCACCTGGCATGTTCTGAACATTTACAGTGGTCTCACACTATGCTAGAAGCTTTAGATACTTCCTTATCTAAAACTCTCAGAACTCTGCAAGGTAGGCATTATTGTTCCCGTTTGACAGCTAAGGGTGGGTCACTTGCCTAAGGTCACAGAGCAGGTTACTGGTGGAGTTGGGATTTGAACCCAGGTCTGTTTGACTCCAGAGACCTTGGTCCCAACCACTATAGCATCCTTCCTTCCTTCTTTCATTTGTTCATTCACTTACTCAACAATTATTATCAAGCAATTTCCCACAGAGAACGTAGACTTTGGAAGGAGTAAGAGGCCATGCTGTGGTGGCCCCAGGTTCCCGATGTTTGGAGAGAGGCCCGATCTTCCATATTCTGTCTGGCTGTCAGAGCGTGTGTCTTGGTGTTGTGTTTGGGAAGCTTGTCTCCTATAACTGAGGACACAGAAAGCCTGGGAGGGTAAACAAAGCACTGTTGGCAAAGGGGGTCAAAGAAAGAGCTCTGCCTACACAGAAGTGCAGGAGGGACCTCTGTGAATATCGAGATAGTTGCCCTTGGCCTGGGCTTGTGGGTGAGTGAACGGCCACCACCGGCCCTCCGAGGCACTCTGGCTGGCTTAGGTGCACTTCCTCCCTCCCACTCCTGGACCACCCATTTTCCTTTTGCCCAGACAGGAGGTTTTGGCTCTGAAGCCTGCCTTGCTACTGACATGGGTCTTTCCTCCCCTCACACATGCACCTACTCTGCCCCAAGGCCTCTTTAATGGGGAGGAGGCCCAAGGGGATTTCTTAC
Organism: Cacajao melanocephalus; assembly: GCA_963573385.1. Lineage (NCBI taxonomy): Eukaryota > Metazoa > Chordata > Mammalia > Primates > Pitheciidae > Cacajao > Cacajao melanocephalus. Next base: position 10,817 of record CAUYLG010069073.1, on the reverse strand, counting down.
AATCTCTCCGAGGGACTGTGGAGTTCTTCTTCCTCCTCCATTGTGCCCCTGCCCACCCACCTCCCGCCAGACCAGCACAGGAGCTGCCTCTCCTGACCTATCTTGGGTTCTGGTTAGCATTGCTCAGGGGGTGCTCATTTGGCAGTCTGGAGATATGGCATTTGGGTCTAGGGGCTGAAGGCTTTTGGGGTGGCTGAGAGCTCAGCCTCTGGGACTTCTGGGCAGGGCACACTGGGTGCTTTTGTCCAAGCAACCAGGGAAGAATCACTGAGTCTCCAAGGCAATGTCACCAGAGAGGAAGATGTCTCTAGGTAGAAACTCGACACATCTCACACAGCAGCAGAGGTAGCACCCAGTTTATGCAGGAAAATAGCACTAGGAGTCAAGGGTCCAGTGGACTTGGAAGAGGCTGGATAGGGGAAGAGCACTGGACTGCAGGAGTGTCCACCCTGGGAGGCCATGGGGCAGAGGAGGTAGCGCCTCTCAGGGAGATGGTGGGGTGAGGCCCAGGGAACCCCAGAAGTGGTGTTGGTTGGAGGGGTGCTGGCGATGGGAAGGGGCTTGGCTTGCAAGAAAGAAGTAGGCTTACTTGTAGATGGAGAAGGAGCCACGTGTGAGAATCTGAGAAATGCTAGGAAAGTCTAACTTGACACTGCTGACCTACTGCTAGTGTCCAAAATTCCACTGTAGGACCTAGCTCCTCGTAAAGATTCCTAGGGAACATCTGGCGTTTTGAGGCAGGTGCAAGGAGAGAGTAGAAGGTGGAGTGAGAGGTCCACCACAGGCATGTCCCCTGACCCAGAGCAGGCTGAGGTGGGCGAGCTCTGGAGAGTCCCTGGTGCACCAGGGAATGGAGGCCCAGGGCCCCTCAAGGTGTAGGTATTAGTAAAGTCACTTAAAGCTGATGGATATGAAGATATGGATTTTTACAGTCTTCTGTGTGTGTTTTCCCAGCAACATGTGCCATGGGATCATTGTATACCACAGACTCTGAATAACACCAGGAAACAGGGTTTTGCCTTGCTGTGTCCATGTGTCAGGTGAGTGGTGCACTGGGCATCACCTTGGGTACGGGGAGCATGACCAAGAAGCTGTGCCTAAAGGGAATGCTAAGGGTGCCCTGCTTGTTGGACATCTGATTGCCTGGTTCTCATGTCTGCTGCTTCATTTAAAACTTAATTGTAGTGTGATATCAGAACCAAGCCAACTTGACATTGGTACAATATGTGTGATTCCACAGTCCTGTTATCACGCACCCACACACAACAGTGGGGTAGGATCCCAGGCATCTTGGATGATTTTCTCATCAGGAATGAATGGATGCATCCTTTCTCTGCCCTGCCCACATGGAAGTTCTGCTGCCCACATGAAGGCACATCTAGTTCTGGTGAGTGACCATGATAAATGCCAGGGATTGGGTTGCCCAATCTCCACCCTACCTTCCTTCTATGGAGCCTTCCTGCACTGCTGAGACCGAAAAGCTGTCAACTCCATTACCCAGGCTCCCTTGCAGCTGCGCTCTGGATGCAAATTAGATTCTACCATTCAGATGTACTCCTGGGAGGGTCGTCCTCCTGTGTGGACATCCTCCTGTGCCTTTTAGCTATTTTCAGTTCACAGGCAAAGTGGTGGAGATGAGAGGTGTTCTAGAGCAGGCTTCAGTATCCACCTGCCAGCTTTCTGGGTCCCAAGAGTGGGAGGCTGGCAGGGTGGGGCTGGACGTTGATTCCAGTGCCCAGTCACCAGCTTTGTGATGGTTGAGAGGTGGTTGTGACACTGCTGACAGCATCCTGATCCCTAGAGCCCAGCTCCATTTGTGGTTCTTTAACTCATAGCCCCAGCAGCGGCCTCCAGGATTGTGGTGTTCGCGGAATTGAGGCCCATTCTGGAGCACTCTCCCCAAGACCTTCCAAGGATTTCTTAAACACTTTCTGTTTTGAAAAAAAATGATAAATTCACAGAAGTTGCAAAGATGGTTTAGGGAGGTCCTGTGTACCCTTCACCCAGTTTCCCACATAGTTACAGCTTCCTTAATTGTAGTGCAATATCAAAACTAAGAACTTGACATTGGTACAGTATGTGTGATTCCACAGTCCTGTTAATCACATGCACATTCATCAACCACCACAGCAATCAAGATAAAGAACTGTTTCATCACCACAGAGACCACACCTACCCCTTTCACTCTCTCTCATTCCTAATCCCTGGCAACCACAAATCTGTTCTCCACTTTTATAATTTTATCATTTCAATAGCTCTCAGGCTGTTGTGCTCTTCACTTGACTCTTTGATCGCTAAGATGAAGATTTATAATAAGATAGAGAAATGTAAATGCCCTTAATGTTACATAAGCTCTTATCACTTCTGCATATTTATATATGAATACCTATATATATATATATATATATATATATATACATATATGTATGAGTCATAAGAGATTATTTATCTATTCATCCCCCTATGAATATGGGGATGGTGGAGAGGGTCTCTATCATGTAGGGGTGTGTGTGTTACATGGATGTATATATTTGTCAAAACTCATGTAACTACACTGAAGATCTGTGTATTTCACCATAAACACCAATAAATTTTTTTTTTTTAAAGCAGCAGCAGTAAAAGAAAAAGTGCTGCTACTACTCAGTGCTGTCAAGGGGTGGCCTGGGCTGCTGGGCATAGATCCAGCTCCTCCACGGAGCCTGGGGGAAGGAGGCTGATTTCCCAGTGATTCTACACAATGTTCCCTAGCTAACCAATCTTATTTCCAAAGAATAGTCATTAGTGACAAGGCAGAGTGTTCATGTTACCATGTTAAAGAGAAAAAAAGGGCAAAGTTTCACATAACACAGATTCCCAATTTGTAAAAAACAGTTTGGGCAAAAGCAGAGATGCATGTATTCATGGAGCCAAGGAACCATTCATTGAGCTTTCCCTTGGCTGTGACCCATGTCACAAACCCTCACTGAGCTCCCAGCCTGTGGGCAATGACTTGCAGAGAGGTGTTTCCCTGGAGACCATGGTGGAACCAGCAGGGTTAGGGCTTTGTAGGTGTGACAAACCAGGTTTTCAGGAGAGCTGGCCCTTGTGCTGAGTGGTCTTCCTTTTTAATCAAGGTGTGACATACAGAAAGCACAAAGGTGAGTGAAGTGTACTCATCTACCGTGTAAGCAGGATGATTTTTCTCAATGTCCACGGTGCAGCCACCATCCAGACCACAATGCTGGCAATCCCCAAGTGTCCTTGTGTCCATTCCAGTCTTTACCCCCATTCCCGGTAATCACCATTCTGACTTCCATCACTGTAAGTTTCTATTCCTGCTCTAGGACTTTATACAAATGGAATCATACAATCAGTATCTATCTTTTCGAGTCTGCCTTCTTTTACTCAATGTGGTCTGAAAGTTCACTTCATTCTTTTTAAAACTTTCACGTCCATTGCGTGAATATACCTGTTGACGGATGCTTGAAACACTTACGGTGTTTGGCTATTATGAGTAGAGCTGTGGACATTTTAAGACAGGTCTTTTTGCTGACATAAGCACTCATTTCTCTTGGGTGTATATCAAGAAGTGGAATTGCTGAGTGATAGGGCAGCTAAGTGCTCAGCTTTAGTACAAACTGCCAAATCGTTTTCCAAGTGGTTGTACCATTTCACTCCCCCAACCCCAGCAGTGTCTGAGATCTCTGGCTTTGAGCTGAGTCTTGATGGCAGTTTATGGTGGTGGCAGACGGAAGCTACAGTTAGGGAGAAAGATATTCTGGGTAAAAGGAATGACATAAGGATGCATGGTGACCATGAAAATGCATCACTCAGATCTCCTGTGGCAGAGAACATGGGATGGCCCAGCTGCTGTGCTGAATTCACCAAGGTACTGATGCGGAGGCCACATTTCCCACTGTGGCTCCCAGCTGATTAGCGTGGTGGGGATATTTATCTAATGGACACCTTCAGCTCAAGAACTCCCCATCAGCCTGGTTAAAAGGTGTGCCATATAGAAAGCACAGAGCTACAGCCTGAGGCTCCACCTCCTCCCCCTGGCTTTTTTCCCTCTCCCCTTTATGGGAGTCAGACTTGCAGCAGGTCTCTCTAACAACAAAAAGACCAAAACTCCTTCTTTCTTCGGGGCAGACTTGATCTTGGGCGAACTTTCTAGCTTTGCTCCCATGGAAGCCAGAGGAGCCAGTTAGCTGAATGTCAGGTGTGGTTTTAGGCAAAACTGCCCATGGGAGTTTTTGACCTCCGATTGATAAACTATACCTGGACTGGAAGGCCAAATAATCTACACCATCTGGTAAGAAACCATAGCCTTAAGCTTCCCTAAGTGCAGAAACTCATAACTGGGCATGTTTTTTGAGGGGCCCTGGGAACTCTGATTATGGGTTGTTGAAAACACATTGACTCCTATAGGGCATGGGCTTCTGAACCAAGGTGGCCTTCAGGACTACTGATGTGAAGACTGCTCCTGTGGAAGGGAACTGCTGGCATGGTCCTGCTGGCACACTAAGCATCTATCTCCATCCTTCTAAGCACCTCCAATGCCAGGTATGGTCTGAATGTCTAGTTGAGAATAAGAAAAACCCATCGCAGATATCGCTCTTCCTCCCCTCAGCCCTCTCCCACCTACTTCTAGGCTTTCATCCCATTTAGGTGGAACTGTGATATTAGTCCAGCTAGTCAAGATGAAATCCAACCAGCTTGCTCACTTCGCCATTTTAGACGCTTTCCTATTGCCATGTCTCCCTAGCTAACAATCAGGATTAAAGGGCACCTGGGTTTTGATGACCAGCCCCGCTTCCTCCCATCCAATAAGAAAACTTGACCAAGATGCTTAGAATGCTTAGAATCATTTAATAAATGTTCCAAACATACCCTTCACTGGGCTATGGGTAAATTTCACTGGGATGGAAGCAGATGAACCACCCAATCAAATAGCACATGATTACTTGGTTTCCAGAAATCTGGATACCAGAAAAACTCAGTAGGAACCATCAGGATCACCTAGCCAGAGGTTCCTTGTGATTCTTTCTTTCCTTCCTCTCCTCTTCCTTACTAAGGAACTTCTCCAGGGGTATGAATGTTCAGGATGGGAGAAGGCGGGGGTTGGGTCCCATATCTCCAGGGCAGAGAGGAGTGCTGTGACACCACATCCCAGAGGCAACAAGATGACAGGGAGGCACAGGCCTGCTCAATAAATAGACAACAGAAGTCTCCACAGTGGGATTAACGGGCCCAGGGATGCTGAACTGCAGGAGCCACCCTCCCGAGGCCAGGCTGTGGCCCACTCGCTACGTGCTGCACACCAGCACATCTGCAAAGGGTCCCAGGAGGATCTTGTTGAAGATGCAGCGGACCCACACCAGGTAGGTGGTGAAGGGCTTGATGTTCTCAGTGAAGGTGTGATTCTGCAGGGCCAGGATGTAAGGCACATAGGTGTTCTCTCCCTGCTCCTGCAGCCACACCTCGTACTTCACCTCCCTTACCTTCAGGTACTTAAGGTTCCATGGGATCTGCCAGGAGACGGTGAGGCGGGCCTCAGAGGCGCCATGCACTGACGCCTGGCACCGGGCATCCCGCACCTTGCCTGGATACAGGCCAACTGTCCACTTCTGCTTCCGTGGTCCTGGCCGGCCCTTCACCACGCGCCGTATGGTTTGAATGAGGGATGGGATGTCCACCCTAGTGTCCTGGTAGATTCGGAAGAGCCACTCGGGATTCCGGCAACAGAGATGCCGTGGGACCTCGCGGCTTTGCAGGATACGGGCTTGCTCAGCCCGGTCCAGGTGGGTGATGCCCCCCTGGTCCCAGGGCCGCTCAGGGTGTGTGACTGTGTTCTCTGGCATCATGTTCCGCCAGGCTACATATTGGAGGTCCATGCCAGGCAGCATGGCCAGTGTCTTATAGGGAGTATAGTGGTCGGGATTGACGGCATATGGGAAGAGCTCCACCACCGCTGCCCCACGGGGCAGGAAGAGGGTGGTGACCAGCTGGGCCCCATGCATGCTGACCAGCATGGAGGCGTTACTGACCAGTCGCACGACATCAGCAAAGGTGTGGTCCTCCAGGGACACTGTCACTGTCTTCATCTGGAACTCCTGGGCCAGTGCCAGCAGCAGCTCTGCTTCGTTCAGGATCAGTCTGTTCTGGGTTCGGCTAAAGACCAGAATGTACTCCTCACCTAGTGGGGCTCCTGCCTGGCTCACATTAAGCTTTTCCGTCATGAACCGTGCAAACTGCCGGATCTCATTGCCCGAGACGAGGATGTTGGCCTTCGGGCCCTGGGGCTGGACAAAGCCATACTGGTACCAGGTGGTGATCTTGGAGAGGCCCACGAAAGCATGGGAGAAGCACAGCAGCCGGCCTAGGGTCTTCAGCTGTGCCCGCAGGAGAGGCTGCTTGGGGCTGAGCAGCTTGTAGAGGTCAAAGTGTGCACCCTCACCCCAGCCCTCCATAAAGAAGAGCCGTGCCTCGTGGGCCAGGCCAGGAAACTGCCGCAGGGTGTAGAAGAGTGGCAGTAGGTCGTCGTGGAAGACGTGCATGAGGTTGTCGGGGTTGAAGCGGTTGGCGATGACGGCCACGTCTGGCACAAACACCGGCTTGGGCATGAAGCGCAGGGCGGCGGCAGGCAGCTCCACAAAGTTGAAGTACTGGGTGTTGTGGTCCTCCACGGTGGATAGGTCGAGCAGGGCTGGCTGGAAGCGCCGGGAGCCCAGGTTGGGCAGCATGACAGAGGTGTTGCCATGGAAGAAGATGAACTCCTCAGCCTCGTTGGAGTAGCAGAGCCACTTGAAGCGGCAGATGCGGTCCGTGTGCGTGCGGCCCGTGCACACCATGTGTGTGCCGCCCTCCATCAGGATCTGCAGTGCCTTTGGGTAGTCAATCCTCAATGTTGGCGCTGGCTCTGCGGCCTGTCGGTCAAGGGCCAGCTCCTCCTCCAGTGTGGCCGCATGCTCACGCAGCCGCACATGCTTCCACAGGACCGCCGCCAGCACCGACACCAAGAGGGCGTTGAACACCGCTGAGAGGTGCATCCTAATGCCACCGTGGGGCCCTAGTGAGATGACAGCCACTGGGAGGCACCGCAGGCCAGGCGGGCCTCACCCATCCCTATGGGCATCCCAAGGACTGGTGAAAGGCTGCAGGAGGAGAGAAGGAAAAGAAAAAGGAGTTGGCACAGTCTGCCTGGCATCATTACAAGCTCCTGCTATGTGCCAGGCACCGTGCTAGGCTCTGTGTGCCTGATACAGCACTGGGTCCTTGCAGCCAGTGTGCATGTTGGTAGGGATAGATTAGACCACTGTTTAAAATATTCACTCCTTCCCCATCACCTGCATGTTGGAGAATGCATCCCCACACCTGACTTTAGGCTTAGCCACTTAACGTGTTTAGCCACTGAGATGTCAGCAGGCAGAACATAATCTAAGGTTTGGAAAGTGTTTGGGCTGGCCTTGCCCTCTTTATGGCTCTGCCATAAGAAGAATGTATTCAGGCTAACTTGCTGGCCCCAAGAGGAGTGAGATACAAGTGGAGCAGAACTGCTCCGGCCATATCCTGTCTAGCTCAGCCTGTCCTCCATGACTGGGTGGGCCCAGCCAAGAGCAGCAGCACCATCAGCCAAACCCAGCCAAGATCAGCCAACACACAGACATCTGGGCTGACCAACAGCTGATTAAACATCCCTAAAATTCTGGGGCTGTTTGTGCTGAAGCACTGCTGCAGCAAAAGCTAATCAAGAGAGATATCTAAGATGACAGGCCATAGGAAAATCACTTGCAGGGGCCTGACACTCCTGGACTGTCGAGTAATAACTTCCTTAAATGAGAACAACTGGCATCACAGACCTGTGAACACTGTTCCCAGGCTGCAAACCGAGACTCTGGTATGCCGCCTCTGAGAGATACACACATGTATGAACAGGGGTAGGTCAGCTAAGCTTTGCTCCTGCTTAAAGCTCCTTTAAAAATCATGCCTGCTGAGTTTTAGAATCCCTTAGGAGGGTAGAATCTCATCTCCTCAGTGGTAAGATAATTGTATCTGGGTGTTACCACTGAAAAATGTTTTGTACACTCAGGCAAAAAACCCAATACGGTTTTAAATGGCCTCTCCCACATACACACACCGACAGAGAGGCCTGGCTAGGGATGGGCATTTACTCCTTCTTCTTGCAACATTGTGAAGGGTTTCATGCCTGCTCTGGGACCCAGGATTATTCAGACAGTTGAAGAAGCTCATCCTTGGTGACACAGGAGCAGCACAGGTAACACCTGACACCTGCCAGGCACTGCACCGTCAGTGACTAGGTCCTGATGTAATTCCCACCTCCCTGCAATAGAAAAAATCAAAGTGCAATCTTGCCCAGAAAGAGAATGTATCTTCAGCTAGGTTCTCTAAGAAGCAGAGTCAAGGGCAAGGATTTGAATCCAAACATTTTGAGAAATTATCCTATGAAACACTTGTAGGAGAGTGGGAAAGTGAGACAGAGAAGGGATCAAAGCCAATACATACAGGGCACATTAATGAACAGTTAATGCCATGCATGGTCTTCCTCCCATGATCATATGCTGGGTATAGTATGGGAGCTGGCATATGTGTCTATCAAATCCTGTCAGGCATTACTTAGTTGAAGGCCATTCCTGGAGGCATGAGATCTCTTCTGGCCTACTCTTATCCAAAGGTTGAGCCCACATATATGAATATATACTCCCAAATTTCAGGAAATGAGAATTACCCTGAGCAGGTAGAATATACTCTAGCTTTTTTTTTTCTAGTACATTCTATTCTAAGGTAATTTTTTTTAAAAAGCTGCCCATAATCATCTTAATTAACTTTCCAACCTACTAACGAGGTCGGCAACTTGCTATTTAAAAAATACTGGTTTACTCCAGATGTTCTCAAGCCTGGCTGATTACTCGAATCCTCAGGAGTACTTGCTAAATAAAAATCCCTGTTCCCAGGCAGCAGCCTTGGAAGTTGATTCAGTAGGTCTAGAGTATGGCTCAGCCATGTGCATTATTTGTTTCTTTTTTTTCCTGCCTTCTTGTGAATTACTTGAATTCCACTTTGATTTATCAGTAGTGTTTTTGAGTATATCTCTTGGTATAGATATTCTAGTGGTTGCTCTAGGCATCACACTATCACAGTCTACCGGTATTGACATTTTACCTTTCGGATAAATGTAGAAACTTTACCTCCACCTAGGTTCCTTTATAATATAATTGTCTTATGTATTTCCTCTACATATAATGAGACCCACATCAGATAGTAATTTTGGCTTCAATTGTCGAGTATGATTTCCTCATGAGGGAAAGGATCATCTATTATATTCACCCGTATTTTTGCTCTATGTTCGTTCATCATTCCTGATGTTCCAGGTTTCTTTCCATTCCTCTATCCCTTCTTTGAAGAACTTCTGTTAGTTCACTATTCTTTTAGGGTTGGGCCTCCTGGCAACAAATTCTCTTAGTTTTCCTTCATGTCAAAATGTCTTATTTTAGCTTCATTCCTAAAGGATATTTTCACTGGGTATAGAATTTGGGGTACAGATTTTCCTTCTTTCAGTATGTGAAAAATGATGCTGTCACACCTCCTCTGGCCTTTGTGACTGCTGATGAGGAACTGCCACCCTTCAAATTGTTTTTCCCCTGGAGGTAATGCATTGTCTCCTGCTGCTCTTAAGATTTTGTTGAGTTTTCAGAAGTTCGACTCTGAGGTGTCTTGGCATGGATTTCTTTGGTTTTATCCTCTTTGGGATAAAAAAGATCTTCAATCTGTAGGCTCATGCCTTCCCCCAAATGTGGGAAATAGCCATTATTTCCTTAAAAACTTTTTCAGCCCCACACTACTCTCCTAGGACTCCAATTACACCAATGCTAGATTTTTTTTTAAAAAATTGTATTGTCCCCCAGGTCTCTGAAGCTCTGTTAATTTTCTTCCAGTATTTTTTCTCCCTGTTGTTCAGACTGGATGATTTCTATCATTCTTGCTTCATGTTCACTGATTCCTCCTCTGTCCTCTCCATTCTCTATTGAGCCCATCCAGTAATTTAAAAATTTTGCTTACTCTATTTTTCCTATCTAAAATTTCCATTCAGTTCTTTATAACTTCTTTTTTTTGCTGAAATTTATCCTGGAAATTTCGGTTATAATGTTATGATACTCTGGACCTTACTTAAATCTTCTATTTTAGTAGCTTCTGCGAAAACTGCGCTGGTGGAAGAAAGGAGAGCACTGACTCTTTACTGCTGGGTGAAGGTGGATGTCCAGGCTCCCTACTCAACCTCCACCAACACCATCGTGGCTGGGAGGGTGAAGGATACTCAGCACAGAGTGTGTGGGGGGGGGTCAAAACCCAGGCTCTGCAGTTGGGCTCCACTAACACCCTAGGATGTGGATGGAAGTCTAGGCTCCAAGGGGACTATGGTGGTGAAGGACGTATGTTACTACTAGGCCCTGGTGGTGAAAGTCTAGGCTTCTCATCAAGTGGGGAGAGTGTGGGGCAGCCGGTTACCACTGGGCAAAGGAGGAAGTCTAGGCTATCTGATATGATTTGGCTCTGTGTCTCCACCCAAATCTCATCTTGTAGGTCCCATAATTCCCACATGTTGTGGAAGGGACCTGGTGGGAGATGACTGAATCATGGGTGGGGGTGTTCTTTCCCACGCTATTCTTGTGATAGTGAATGGGTCTCACTAGATCTGATAGTTTTAAAAACAGGAATTTCTCTGCAAAAGCTCTCTCTTTGTCTGCTGCCATTCATGTAAGATGTGGCTTGCTCCTTCTTGCCCTCCACCGTGATTGTGAGGCCTTCCCAGCCATGTGGAA
>CAUYLG010069071.1:0-10116 GCA_963573385.1 Cacajao melanocephalus | reverse complement strand
TTAGCATCTCAGCTGAGTCTCAAACAATCACTAGAATTTTAATTTGTGGACATGAGAGAAAGGACATTCCAGGTTGAAGAAACAGGAAGTTAGGAAAATGAAAGAAACTTTGAGAGAAACAGTGAATTGACTGTTATTTTGTTTAGGAAACTAATGATGATTACAGAATCAATTTGCAAACTACTACCAAAATAAAATAAAATAAAATAAACCTACGGTATTTAACCTTTGCTCTTTCTTGGAGCATTTCTGATACTAGGGTGGGTGTAAATCAAGTTCTTTCACCACAGCTCATGATACACAAAAAGCCACCTTCTTCCCAAAAGTATTCCCACAGTTTTCCAGCTGCCCAGGCCTGCCAGTGAGGTCCTAAAATTTTCTCATTCCACACCCCAGTTCCCTCCTTTAAATGGCTTCTGCCTACACTATCGCCCTACTCATCTAGAGGTTCACTTTACGGTCACAAATCGATCCAGCTGAACAGGCTGATAAAGGATACTCCACACACATCTGTGGCTCACTGGTTGAGGAGGTGGCAGGGGTTGAGGGTGTACTGCGAAAATCAATACTAGCCAGCTGCCTCTTAAACCCTTGCATTTCCCTTTCCAGGAAAAACTGCTTATGTGTGGGAGCTGCTGGAGAAGCTCAAATCTAAAGGAGCAGCTAACAGAATATTAGGATAAATGTAACAGAAGCGATTTCTTGGAAGAAACGTTTGAATACCAACTCTTTAGTATTATGCCAACTTCCCCAAAGACACAAATCCTGGAGGCGTTTATTAAAACCACAGACTCATAGGGCCTGCCCAAAGATCTTCTAAGTCACCATTTCCAGGGTACAACCCTGAAACTCGACAATTTTTAGGCACTTCAGGTGATTCTTAACAACAAGGAAGCAGGGCGAACCCAAAGGATAATGATATATTCTTTCAGTGAAGAGGCTCACGCTCGTTTTCCAATCACGGCAGCCGCTGGGGGTGGGAAGCTACCTTTCCTCCTCGTGCTGTGTGCAGCTGGGGAACGAACCTCCACTTCTTTTTGCCGCTGTTGGTCACGTGGACCAGGAAATGCTCGGAGGGGCTGGGAACGAGCTGTTGATTGAGAGTAAGAGAGCCAATGAGAAACCACAGGAGTAGCTGCTCACCCAGAGTGCTTTGGGGCTGGGAGGGCGGGAACTTAAACTTCACCGTCTATAAAATGGTGAAGAGTAGCACAAGCTGCTTGCAGTTAGTAGAGCTGGTTGTGTTGGCTGCTTGCTTGTGTTGTTATGCAGAAACTAGGAAAAAGGAAGTGTTGGTACAAATCCTTTTTCTGTTTTTCTAAGGAAGACTATGGGAAAGAGTAGGGAAAAGCTGAGAGGTGTCGGTATAAAGCTTTCTCTTTTTCTAAAGAAGGCTGTGGGAAAGAAAGTTGGGAAACGCTGAAAAGTGTTGTCATAAAGCTGTCTAAAGAAGAAGACTCTGGGAAAGGAAACGGGGGAAAAGCTGAGAAAAGTTGGCATAAAGTTTTTTCTTTCTTTCTAAAGAAGAAGGCTGTGGGAAAGGGAAAAGCTGAAAAGTGATGGCATGAAGACTCGAGAGGAAGAGTTGTGGGAAAGGAGATTGGGGGGCAGAGTGGGATGGTGGTCTCTACAAGCCGACCTCCTTGAATTTTCTTGGGTGGGTTTCTTCTCCTTGCTTGTGTAGTAAACCACAGTGTGTGAAGCAGCCTCTTCGCTGGTCTCTCTCTTTGCTGGCCTCCTTCATGTAACTTGCAGGGTCCTAGCGTTCAAGCTGCCTTACTCTAAAGGCAGGAGTTCTTATGGGGGTCTCCTAGAATCCTATTCCCCAATCCCCTGCTTTTTCTGCTCGTATCTTTATGCGGGAAGTTCTTCTCACGGGCATTTCATGTTGGGGGAAAAACGCCTAAAACCCTAACGGTTTCTAAAAATGAAGACTGTTTAGGAAAGCTATTCCTCCTCCCATGAGTGAACCTCATTTGGGAGTGGGTTGCTTAGGAATTAGGTGTGCCCCTGTGTGTACTTGGAGTGGGGAGGCTAGCTCTACTAGAGTCTTTCCAACTGTAAGCTTTCCTAGGCCATAGCATTTTTATAGATATGTTTCCACGTTGCAATTCAAACCAGAGGGGATGACTTGCTGTCTCAACTTACAAGCCAAAAACTCAAAAGCTTCCAGCAGGCAGTGACTTCTTGGTCTCTTATTAGACGACAAATGAGATTTCCCTGCTCTAACCAACATCCTTCTACTTTTGAGCAAACCTGTAGTCTGGTTTCTGTGACCAGGTCTTGGGGACAGTGGCCCCTTTTCTATTCCTTAAGCTTTCTGATACACTTCTTTAGAAATGAGCAGCTACAGGGTTGCTCTGAAAAATCTTGTCTTAAAATTTTTTCTGCTGCTGATAAAACAGGTGTACTATAGAAGCCAGATAAGCATGATTTTGAATTTGCCAAAATCTCTTAAACCTGCAGACTCGTGTGTCTCCTCCAGCTGAAGAGAACAAATAACTGAGTTGAGCTGGAACACCATAGTAGTTCCAGTATTAACCTTGAAAACCAGGGTGTTCTCCAATGGGTGTAGCTCAAATTCTTCAGGCACCACCCTGGGCTATAGATGATCTCTGAGAACTGGACTGACAAGAATTTCTCTAACAAGATCTTAACTAAATGGCTTCTAGAAACTCCTGATGGCTTATATCTGAGATGCCATACTCATTCTCCTCACCTGAGAGGGGCTTGGTATCCACACTACAGCTGTAAGTGATGGCTTGGCATGTTATGTACCTGAAGTTGTCCAGTCAACAGCTACACATGGGTACTCTCCCTAGCAGCTCCCAGGAGTGGGTTAGAGCACAGTCCTAATGTAGTAAAGCTAAGCTGGAAGGACCCAGTATTATGCTCAAACAGGCCGAAGGCTTTGGAGAATCAAAGCCTAAATGTGCACAATGAGAACCTGAGGAAGTTGATATGCACCTGGCCACTTGATGCAGCTAGCCTGGGAAGCGGGAGAACTAGAGGCCTGGAGGGTGGCTCAGCCTGCTGAACTGGGAAGCTGTGTGGGACATATTGGCCTCCCTTGAAAACTGGGTGAGGGGAGTCATTGTGGCGTCTGCCCAGCTGTGAGCTAGTTCTGGGCCAGAGTAGGCCCTAAAACTCCTAAAGCTTTCCCTCTGAAAGCTACTTCAAGTGCTAAAGGAGCAATTACTTTCAAATTGGAGGCGGGAGTGCTAGGGAGCAAGCCAAAAACTGAAAAGCTCCCAGCAGGCAGAGACTTTCTGGCCTCTTATTAGATGACAAATGAGACTTCCCTGCTCTAACCAACATCCTTCTACCTTTGAGCAAACCCGTAGTCTGGCTTCTGTGACCAGGTCTGGGGGCAGTGGCCCCTTGCTTTTCTAACCCTTAAGCTTTCTGATACACTCTTAGAAATGAGCAGCTACAGGGTTGCTCAGAAAAATCTTGTTCTAAAATCCCTTCTGCCAGTGATAAAAGGGAACCAGGTGTACTACTGCAGCCAGACACGCACGGTTTTGAATTTGCCAAAATCTCTTAAAGCTGAAGAGTCGCGTGTCTCCAGCTGAAGAGAATACCAGTGTGAGTTGAACTGGAACACCACATGGTAGTTCCAGCATCAACCTTGTAAAACTAGGGTTTTCTCAAATGAGTGGAGCTCACATTCCTTAGGCACTACCCTGAGCTATAGATCATCTTTAGGGACTGGACGGGAATTTCTCTAATAAGACCATAACTAAACAGCTTCTAGAAACTCCCTGATGGCTTAGGTCTGAGATGCTATACTCATTGACTTCTCCTGAGAGGAGCTTGGTGTCCACACCACAGCTGTAAGTGATGGCCTGGTATGTTACCAGAATGAGTTTGTCCAGTCAACAGCTACACATGGGTACTCTCCATAGCAGCTTCCAGGAATGGGTTAGAGCACAGTCCTAATGCAGTAAAGCTAAGCTGGAGGGACCCAGTATTATGCTCAAACATGCGGAAGCCTTTGCAGAAGCAAACAAAGCCTAAATGTGCACAGTGGGAACCCGAGGAAGTTGATATGCACCTGGCCTGGGAAAGGGGAGAACCAGAGGCCTGGAGGGTGGCTCAGCCTGCTGAACCAGGAATCTGAGTGGGACGTGTTGGCCTGCCTTGAAAACTGGGTGAGGGGAGTCAGTGTGGCGTCTGCCCAGCCATGAGCTAGTTCTGGGCCAAAGTAGGAGAACTTAAAACTCCCAAAGTATCCCCTCTGAAAGCTACTTCAAGTGCTAAAGGAGCAATTACTTCCAGATTGGAGGTGAAAGTGCTCAGGTCTGGATTCAGGACTAAGCTCTTGAAGTGGAACTACTTGACCAGGGCATCGGTCTCTGGTCCTGTATGTGGAAATAATCTCACAGTGGGGTAATGACTGTGGTTTGGGGGATGTGGGCTTGAGTTCACCTGGGATCTACCACTTCATGGCTTTGTGCTTGGGCAAGTTACTAAACATAAAGAGGCTGAGGCTTGTGATGACCTTCTGGATAAAGGGCAGTGTACATCTTGATATGGGCTCAGTAAATGTTAGCTGGTACGGTACCCCTATTCTGAGTTTGTCACGGATGTCTTAGCACCTGCACTCTTTCTGTAGAATAGCACTCACTGGTAATAAGAACATCACTCGAACCGAACTGCCTCAGACCTTGTAGCCCAGCAGGTTCTCTGAATCCAGCTATGGTGCCTCGTTGTCTGCTTAGTGTTCACCTGCCCAGACTTTGCACCTGGGATTTTATGGCTGTTGAAGTTTCCTTAAACTTCCTTAAGCATGGATGAAAAGTTGTTCAGCTTGTCGGGGTTCCCAAAGGATGGTCGCTGATAAAGAATCTTGAAACGTCACCCCTGGCCCAGTAATCCAGGAAGGTTCACACAAACTATTCACCTGCCTAAACGAAAGAATCCAAGAGGAATGGATAGGATCTTGACTTCTGCAGGTTGAGGAAGTCTTGGCAATTAAACTTGACAGGTGCTACTTGCTGCTTATTCTGCAGGTGCTATTCTTGGCCTCATGGTTACATAGCTATGGCTATAACTTATGATTAAGGGCTGCGGAGATGGCCAGGAATTCATACAGACCTTCAGCTCTAGTACTTGGTTTAGCAGCAAGTTTCTGGGGACGGGCAAAAGGGCAAGGTGGAGGACAACTGACAGTGACTTAAACCCAGGTCCCATAGATCCCTAAATTCTTACATGGCTGAGTCAGCTTGTGAGCCTAGAAGCTACGTGGTATGGATATGGAATCAACATCAGTTGAGGGACGTTGGGCTCTACAACGATCAAATCCTGAAGCTCACAGAATCGAGACTTTCCAGTCCCGACAGAGTTCCCAGCCTGTTCAACTGACAAACTAGAACATGCTGAGTGCATAAGCAGACTAGTGATGTGGGTGAACTCAAGGCTGTCAGTTGTTGCTGGTAGTGAGCTAGTTAACTGAACCGTCTAGGCTTCCCGTCTCCTATTTCAATCATGCCAGAGCTGTTACATGGATGGCCCCAGAACTAGGTGGAATACAACTTCTAGACTTCTACAGAGAAGCCACTCATGACAAAGCTTGGCTTCTAGGTTTTCCATAATCAACCCTCGGTGGCAGGGAGGTGAGTGAGGGGCCATATGGCCAAACTGTTCAGGCCAAAGGCTTTGGGTCCAGAGGTAGCTTTGGCCTGGGTCCTGCCACATTTATTTTCTTGGATGAGTTACTTCAGCTCTTCCAAAAGCGGAGACTCGGACCTATTAAAGCATCTCGGGGCCATGAGGCTTCAATGGTAACTAGTAGGAAGCTGGGCATACTGCCAAATGCATAAGTAACTATTGACCGATGGTCCTGAAATCCCTCCCCTGTCTAGATGGCTTGGCTTCAGTTCCAGGTGTGGTTTGAGGCTCCCCCCTGCGTAGCCCCGTGCCTCAAGTGTAAGCTGTCCTCCAGGCTTGGCAGCATCTCCTTCTTCCATGTTGGTTGCTAGTGCTCCATCTTTTGCCACTAAACTGTGTAGCTGTTGAGTAACTCATACTTGTATCCTAAACTCAAACTTGTATCCTAGAACAAGTGAGCAACAGTGGGAAAGGTGGTTTATATGACTGGCTCTCAAAGTTAAGGCCTCTGGCAGGAATGATCTGGGAGGCCCTGGCTACAGGGGCTCTGATTTCTCAGCCTACTTTGTCACATCCTGTGTGCTTCTAGAGATGGCCAAGTGTTGGAACACTTGGCTACTGCTCCTTTCCTTTCTGGTCAACTGGCCTCCCTTCATAGACCAGGTAATAAGGTTTGGACTAGCTCACAGCATGTGTAGCCTAGCCTTTCCTGAGAACTAGCACAATAACCCAAACTCTTGGCGACTTGAAATAGTATACGGTCTTTCATGAAAGTCTCAATTGAAGAGGTAGCCGAGGGCGAGAAATAGTGCCTTCTGCCATACATGGAATCATTTCTGTGGGAAACCGTGAGGGCAGACCCTGCCCTGACTGGACTGTTGAGCATCACTCCTGTTGGTCTCTGGTCCTGTGTACTGCTCTGTGTTACCCCAGAAGCTCTGTGGCAGGGCCTTGATGCTTGTTCATCCTAACCACTTTCCAAGAGACCAAGTGTCTCCCAGTAGACCGAAAAACAAAGCTGGTGTTTTCCAGGTCCCCACAATCTGATGGACACGAAAACTTGGCAATTGCTTGTTTTCCTCATTAGACCATAATTAAACCCACATACAGATCTCTTATCTGAACATGAAAACCCCAGTGAAATCTGAGATCCTACAGATCATACCTCTATTGAGAAATGAATTTTCCTACCTAAACTGACAAGATGGTGAAAAATTTCATGTTTAAGAAAGGAGCATACTAGGAATATTGCAGGCTTTCTACCCACCTTACCCTCATGATGACCTCAAATTAAAAGCTTGCCTCATGCCCAGACTGCTAGTAGCTTGCTTTCTAGTTGAATTTCACTGTAGGAAGGCCTCCTTTGGTGAATAGAAGGAATCCTAGGGCAAGCTGAGACTTCCATCTTACAGGACTCTAATCTCTAAACTTTGTTTCAATAACTCACTTGAACCATCAACCTTTTCTCATTGACTTGATGCTCTCACTCTAACCTTTAATTCGCTTGTAAGTTCAATTCTGACCTGACATCAAGAAAACCAAACTGGAAGCTCTTCCTAGGTCCATCAGAGGACTTGTGTTACAGGGAAAACCTGCCTGGAAAACTGGAAGGACAGGGCTATGGGGTTATAGCTTTTCAGAAACAAAACCTGGCTAGGGCTAGCAACCAACCAGTAGAAGGGTCTGGGGCCCCCAAGAGAAGGAACAAGCCCAACAGGGGAAGAACATTTTCCAGGAGATCTATTTTGCCTAACGAGGAAGACAAGCCTTGTCTTCCAAGCCTTGTTAGTGTCAGCTGGCCTTATTCTGTGCCAGCATTGCATATGACCAGAGTGGGATGGAATAAGATCAATGAAGGGCTCTTGAAGGAATTTGTTCCGAAAGCTCTTGAAGAACTTGGAGGGTCCTTATGACAGACCTTCCTATTGTGCTTTGGGCAGTCAGTTCTGATTGTTCCCAGCCAGTGGACTTCCATGTTCTCTTCTGCCTGGTTATATAAGAAAAGCAGAGCTGAGGTCCCTAATCTACAAGTATAGGTGCCTTGTGTTGCTGGAGTAATCTTGGATTTCTATTCACCAGTTGCTAGTGTTGGGATAGGTGGAAGTTAAGCAGAAATCATCAGCATGATCAGGAAAGTTTGTCAGAGCTCTTCAGGACTAAGTTCTTCCTTCTGGCTAGCAACTTCAAGTGGTTTGTCCAGTGGGAGCTGTATTACCTGACCTGGTCGCTTACAGACTTGAGTCTTCCAGGGAGAGGACCTGGCCTCTTGAGATAGATACCTTTCAATGGGTAAATGTTGATTCCAATTCCTATAGTCTTCCATCTTGGCTGTGGAACGTTAGATCTTGGTTCCTAAACTCATGGAAGGTCAGGCTTGTTGGCACTGTGTAGCTCCAACTGCTATAGAAATAACTGCCACCTGTGCTGTGCACGGTGACTCATGCCTATAATCCCAGCACTTTGGGAGGCCAAGGCTGGTGGATCACGAGGTCAAGAGATTGAGACCATCTTGATTAACTTGGCAAAACCCTGTCTCTACTAAAAATCCAAAAATGAGCTGGGCATGGTGGCACACACCTGTAGTCCCAGCTACTCTGGAGGCTGAGGCAGGAGAATTGCTTGAACCCAGGATGCAAAGGTTGCAGTGAGCCGAGATTGCACCATTGCACTCCAGCCTGCGTAACGAGCAAAACTCTGACCCCCCACCAAAAGAAATAGCACCTGTGAGGCCTAGGACAAACAGGGAAGATAGTCATACAGATACATAAGGGATTAAAAGGATATGAAATGCCTATTTGAAGTGAATGTTCTCCAAAGAAATGATACCAGGCACCAACAGGCAGAAGACAAAGTTATAAATGAATCGGATCAGAAATGAGGGAACGGGGAAGGTTGAATAGTGGCTGAGGGGAAAGATTGGGATAAATGCATCAATTGAACTTGTAATAACGTTGCTGACAAGGTTTCCCTACTATGGTATTGGTTGTGCAATGAAGTACTAGGTTCAGGATCCTGCTGACTGGAATGAGATGCACAAGTGGGAAACCTTCAGATGAACAAAACTAATTTCTTCGATGTTTTGAAGCAAAGCTCAAACCCGTGTCCTCTGAGAAAACCTTGAGGGTGCCCTCTCTGTACCTATCTGCCCTAGGCTGCAAACTGCAGTGGAATCTGGGCAGGAACGGTTGAGTCTTCTCCTAACCATCTACTTCTGTCTGTGTGCTCAGCTCTTGACTAGTCAGACTTGTTTCCCCTACTGGTATGAGCCCCTACTTAGGCTTTTATCTGCTTCTCCCTATCTTCCTTTACCCAACTCCTTGTCTTCTGTTGATGAATGGATCAGAGAAAAGGCTACACCTCTTTCAAGCTTGAAAGACTGGAAAGGTGACTGTCGGACTAGAAAGTCACATTGACACTTAAAGATGGCTTAGAAGATTTCTGTGGGGAAATAGGTTCCTGAAACTGGCAGTGCCTGGACATACTTTCCTAGGATGGCTATCTTAGCTCCCTCAAATGACTATGCCGTGGACTTAGCCTTTGTCATGCTTCCCTGAAAGCTGCTCAATCCTGTGAACACTTGAATGAAACTTCAGTTTCACTTACTCTGACATGACCTTGAGTATGTGCTCAGTGCTCTACCAAAAGCACCATGTGTGCACCCCCGATAAGTAACTAGCAGATAGAGGTTAAGATGGTCTATGAATAAAACATGGGAAGTTTGAAGTCTCATGCTACCTTGGTGGGAAAGCATTGAAGATTGCCACAGTGCATTCAAAAGCTCGAATTGCACAGGAGTTGGGTAACTTTGAGCTATTAACACCTCATGCGTAAACAGGTAGGTAGTGTCACAGAAACCTTTCCAGGTCTGAATGCTCTAGGCCACTCCTATCACTGGGAACCCTACGTAGATCAAAAGGAGTTTGTACTTAGAGTTGAGGCCAGCTGTGAGTCTGAGGAATGTCATCTAGCTTCCAGGATGGGTGTTTGACCCTGGTTACAAACATAAAAGCCAGCTCGCTGTTTCTTCTTGCCTGAGCATGTGGAAAGGTCAGTTACTGTCGAACTACATTCTAAATGGAATTCCAATTTTGGGAACTACGGTAATCAAAGTTGGTTTGTGTTGGCCAAACACTGGAATGTACTTACACTCAAGGGAAGATCTACTCTGGCAGAATTATGCTTGGCATTATATGGGATGGAGGAGCAGTGGGCTTCATACTCTTTTGTTTCACTTTTATCTGAGTGGTAAGGGACTTTTAGTACTTCAAACAGACTCAAAAGCATTAGTCTTACCACCTGAGCTGTTTGTCTTACTCCTTTATGCCTAAAAGAATATGTGCAATTCATATGTCCTGAACTGGTTGTATGGTTTCCACCTTCTAGCTACCATCAGATAAGTCCCATTCTGGGGAGTAACATGAGCCTAAAGCAGAAGCCATCTTCTAATCTTTGAGAAAATTGTCTGGAGTTGGTCTAAAAGCATTCCAAGTTTCTCTCCCTGAA